>OU015490.1:146021767-146249267 GCA_907164885.2 Dolomedes plantarius
GATGACTTTCTCGATTTAAGTCAAGGCAAAACATTTCTTATCAAACTGTATGTGTCCAAAGCTCTGATGTAAATGAAGACGTATACACTAATTTCGGGAGGAAACTGCCAGGACTTTTTCTACTTACCTGCCGAAAGATATTTTTAATGCGGCCATAATGGACAAAGCCATAATGGACTCTATTAAAACTCTGAAAGCATTTACTCAGATGGAACCTTCCTCTGAAAATGAATTGAAATGTTTACTTCAAATCGAGAAGTTGGCTGAACAATGTTCATAAACAGAACCAAACATCCAATTTACAGTTTTTCCCGAAAGTCTGATTCATATTTTTAATAAAAGTTTACTTTATACTGCATATCTTCTGCTTCATTTTATGATTAAGGTAAGTCTGTATTTCTTTTTAATATGTTTAACTTTAGATAACATAGTATAATATATTTTCTGGGGTTATACATACTAGGAGAGTTTCTTCTTCAGTGATACACATTTAAAGTTATATATTTTCTCTTAACATCGGATAATTCGAACTTCGGATAATTCGAACTTTTTTCTGAGAACCTTCGAGTTCGAATTAATGAGCGTCCACTGTATATATAAAGTGTATTCCTGGTCAAATGGTTGTTTTTAAGGTGTGTCTTTTCCGGAACATTTATAAAAACCCTACTCAAAGTATCAATATAAAATGTTGGACAGCAGTCCTTTGTTTTGTAGTCACTAAATTGATGTCAGAATTTTTGATTTAGTGTAAAACCTTTAAGAATACCCATGCAGATAAAATACCACTAAAATTATTTTTTTTTAATAATTTTTGCTTGGTAACCGACTACGTTCGGAACCCTTTTTTTAAAAGCTGTACATGCGAAAATGTTTGTTATTTTTCGAAGGAATTTAACACCAAAACTAGAAAAGGGTGAAAAAATAGATATTAACTATGCAAATTTTTACAAAATTGAGGAAATTGTGTCGAAATTTAGCAAATTTTTACAAAAACGGCTCTAGCGCTAACAAAATAAATTATGCATATAACATTAACTTCATTTTGGTCTTATGTACGTAAGTACCTTCTAAGTGTAATGACCTACAAGCTAATCGATATCTCAAAATCTAAAGAAAATGCGGGTCATTATATGCAATTACATGTAAAATTTTAGTAATTTTCCATGAGATTTTTTATAAATGTAGCTATAAATCAACAAATAATATACCTAGAACCAAATCTGCAGTCCATTACATTCTTAGTACTATGAAAAACATACGTGAAAAATTTCATTGACATATCATGGTGAAATTTTGAGTTATCGCAAGAGTCGTGTACATTTTTGATGAAAAATAAGTTCTTCAGAAAACACGATTAAGTTTATAACTTGCATTGAAATTCATAGCTGCTGCTGATCTTTATATCGCTCTAATTTCATTTCTAATGATCGTATCGAAAAAATAAAAGCATATTTAGAAACATAAATTTACAATCTTTAAAATAAAGGAATGAAATCAATTTCGGAATTTTCGTCAAAATCGATGTTTTAAACGTAGTCGGATACCTTAACGGCAGAATTTAACCGCCACCGTATTCGCCATAGTAGTCCATGCATTATTGAATGAGATCTTTTCTGCCATTACAGAGATTAGAACTAGGAAAATTACGTTTCTTTATTGAAGCCATGCATCTAATCCCTTTCGATTAAAAATAATCGAAGTATAGTAACTTTGAAAACACCATAAAACTAACATTTGTTTGCTTATAATGGACTGTTTTTAAGAGAGAGACGCAGGGATTAACCTTCGAACCATAAGTTACATTTTTTATGCAGTGTAGCACTGCCGAGAGAAAAAGAAAACGTCCCAAAGTAATCCAGATATAATTTCGCAGTTGCCGCGGCGTATGTTTGCAATTTCTAATCCGAGTAGAGGTTTTTTTTAATGAAAAAAACCTCTAAAGAATCTTATTTCAAAATCATAAAATGAATATCTCAACTATTTTAGTTATAAGATAGGGATCATAAAAGATCTCTCATTTTTTTTTTCTTGAAGTAAAGCGTTAATAGACTGTTCAAAATGGGGAAAAAACTACCGAAGTTTAAAAATCAGCGAAAAGGAAATCTGCGAATATGAGGTCGTAGTACTTATGTAAGTCGGAAAGAATAGATTGGGAAAAAGCTATGAGCAACTGACTTTATATTATTTAAAATAAAAGTTCCCTAAAAGATACCGTAACAGATCCTTAATTGATTTTTTTTTGTTTCACTGTAAAATTGAAAGCTTAGAATCATTTAAATATAAGATAAAAGTTACATATTTAAATATTAAGTTTGACATAGGAAAGATAAATGATTTTCTTTGCAGAAACATCACTTGTTCATTATCTCTCTCTCTCTCTCTCTCTCTCTCTCTCTCTATCTATCTATATATATTTATATATATATATATATATATATATATATATATATATATATATACAGGTGGTTATCAAAATAATGGAAACATTAAGAAACATCATGAAAACCTTTATTAATAAGGGGCAGGATCACCTTTGACATGTAATACCACCTGATTCACCTTTTAAATGGATTATACAAATCATGAATAGTGGTTAAGAATATATTGTACCATTCTTCCGGGAAAAATTATGAAAGTTCTTGCAGAGATGATGTGGTGGATATCGAAACCTTTATTTTTCCGGTTATACAGATCACTTGGATGATTTATAGTCGGGGGAATTGTACAAAGCAAGATATGAAATTTGACTTCCTTTTCATTCTCTTCAAACCAACATTATTTGATAGATTTAGCTGTATGCATAGGGGAATTATTATACTGGAGAACGACATTTCCGGCAAGAAACAATGTTTGCACCTTATAATGGGCTAGTGAGCTAAAATTGCAACATAGTCCTTCTCATTCAATCTCCCTTTTAGGGTTACAAAAGGGCCTGAAGAAAACCAAGAGATGCCATCCCAAACCCTGATAGATCTACCTCCATGATTGACAGTTGACATGAGACAGCCAGAATCTTACGCTTGTGTAGGTGTTCTCCAGACATACGCATGTCCTGTTGCGAGGAACAATATGAACAATGATTCGTCGGATCAAATTCTGTTTTTCGACATATTATTCGACCAGGATTTGTGCTCGTGGCACCATTGTGGACGATATTTTGTATTGGCATATATTACAAGTGGCTTGGGAATAAATATTCTTCCGTAAATGCTTTGTTTGTGAAGTTCCCTTCTACCTCTAATGGTTGATACCAGAACATATCGATACCAATTGAGCTCTTCAGTCATTTTCGTTGTAGTTGTTTTCTTTCTTCGTGTCACAATTCGCTTCTATACCTCGTCCGTCTCTCAGCTCTCCCTTTCGTCCACTATTATGTTTGGCAAAGGAAGTTTTTCCGTGCACTCTGTATGCTATCGTGATTTTCGATACCATAGCTCGAAAAGCAACCATTAGCCTGGGGGTTGCAGTAACAGGTACTCTAATTTAAACGCGCTCCAACAATTTACCCTTTTCACAAGGTCTGCAAGATTTCACATTTGACGCTGTTCCCCCAAAAGCACGATGCCCTTAGCTTCATTACTGCTACGTAACAGTAGAATAATACATGCACTATATCACTATATTATATAAAAAATACCGGTGGCCAGACTTGTTTTTTAAGGAATACGAAACACATTCATAAACACCACTAATATTGATAGGTGTTTCCATTATTTTTATAACCACCAATATATATATATATATATATATAGATGTATATATATATATATATATATATATGTATATGCATGTATATATATGTATATGCATATATATATATATATGTATATAAAATTAATAGTATGATTAAATTATAAGTGTATGTTATTTCATTAGATTAATGATGTACATATATAAAATGCTTTCTGTGTATAGTACGAATTATCTGTAAAATATTTGTACAGAGTTCAGTACATTATTAAGTATACATGATGTATAGAGTATGAAGGAGTAACCATATTCCATAGAGTACGATCACTCTTTGTACGTACTATACAACGTACTGAAGTAACCGTACTCAATAGAGTATAGAAACTTTATGTACTTAGTAACTCAATAAATAATCATAGTTTATACATTACGGTCACTCTTTGTACGTACTAAACAACTTAGTAAAGTAAAATTAATCAATACAGTATGGTCACTATTTGGAGTACGTATTCAGTTACTCAATAAATCGCAGTTAATGAGTACGGTTTATATTGAAGAGGATATATTATTAAATATTTTAATAATATCATATGTCTTCTACATAAATTCATTTAGATACATATATGTCTAACACTAGTTGTAAGATAAAAGAATTATTTACTGTCATTAAAAGTTTAAAGTTATTTAAAAGTTAGTTAAAAGTTATTTACTGTTTAGTTAAAAGTTATTTACTGTTATTAAAAGAGTTATTTACTGTCTCAAATGAGATTTCTAAACCAGAATAACATTTCTCTTTAACTTTTTTTAGTGATTAGTGTTGAGTTATGTACTTTACAACGAAACCTTTTTTAAGTAGCCCCATGGGAGAATATTTTGTTTAGTTTTCAAACATTTCTTTTATGACTTTCTCAAGAAGTTAGCCTTTATACAACGATTTTAATACGTATAAATTTTTACAAAATTGTGAAATTATGTTATAAATTTTCAGTTTACATTTTAAAGCCCGTTTAGCATTAGTTATGTCTTTCAAGTAATTGCTCCGTTTACATACACATAAACATATATATATATATAAAGAGGCTGTTCGCACATTTTTTAGTACTGTATCACTTGGACAAGCAGTCAAACAGAAAAGTACTAAAATGCGTCAAAATTTTGACATACATATATGTATATACAGTATATATATATATATATATATATATATGTGTGTGTGTGTGTGTGTGTATGTATGTATGTGTATATATATATGTATATATATATATGCGTGTGTGTGTGTATGTATATATATATATATATATATATATATATATATATATATATATATATATATATATATATATATATATATACATACATATTCTCCCTTTTCTGTATTCCCTCGTTATTATGATAGCTAGGGCGTGGACTGTCGATACCAGGGGCTGTGGGTTCGATTCCCACTATTGGCTTGGGTGTTTGTGGCCATTTGTAATCGGCATTATGCAGTAGGTCCCTTAATAATTAGCGCTTGTGTTGGAAAAAATTACCGTAGCGCCCACAATCAACCAATTCGCGTTTTTATGTAGAAATAATAAGCGTACGCTGAACTTTAATACGTATTTTATACTTATCGAAAAAATAAAAATTCCAATTTCCTTAAAGACACGACTTTTTTGGAATCATTGTTTAATATATGTTGCTGAGTATTATTGAAATTAAGATTTGTAACAAAATATTAACAATCCTTATTATATTTCTTAACTAAGTCATTTGTGTTTTTTAAAACAAAGTTACAGGATAATAAAAAAATAAGTTTTATTTAGTTTACTCGTTGTTAATTTCCTAAATGTTAGGATACATTTCAATTGCAAAATAATTTTCGACATCAGTTTAGAGGTATGCTGTGAACAAAATTTGTACTAATTTTTTCATAACTTTCAAGAGATGGTGTAGTTTGTTACAAACACACATACTTCCATTCATATATATATATATATATATTCAGTGGAATCTCGATCGATCGTTTTCGCATCCATCTTTTTTCCGTATGTATCGTTCATTTTATCCAGTACCAACGATCATATTGCTTTGATATGTTTCCGCATCTATCGTTTTCCCGCATTTATCGTTCATTTCAATCGGTCCCTTGAAAAACGATAGATCGAGATTCCACTGTGTGTGTATATATATATATATATATATATATAATATGGATGGTTACAGAATGCACAAATGTTCAATTTTTAAAGGTTTCTTACCGTTAACTTAATTTACGAAAAATTATTAAATAACTATTTCTGGAATTTGCGAAAAATTATTAAACAACTATTCTGGAGATCCAATGTTTAATTTCAATTTTCGATCAAATTTCGATATTTTTTTGAATAAATATAATATATATCAGCGTATTTTTACCAAAGTATATTGATTGTGTAGAATATTTATGTGATATGAAATCTGGGAATTTTAAACTGAATGAAGTATCAGATAATTACTTACACATTTACGTTTTTATTTTAACATTGTCAAAATTTTAACAAAATACCTATTATGTAATTGATTAAAATTTTGAGATTATTTTAGATGTTATTAACGACATTTATAAAAGTTTATCTAAAACACATTCCCGAAGCATGCATGCTGGTATATTTTTAAGGGGACAGTGGACCTTCAAACCTAACTTTTTTGTTTTGAATGGATTTGCTTGAAATTTGAATATGTGATTACTACCATAGATATTAAGTAAAAGTGATTAAAATTTAAAGATGAATTATTAAAATTTATGAATTATGAATTATTAATTATATAAAAAATTGGCCTAATTAAAAATGTTCCATGCGCATTTCTTTTGTATATAATATGGTAATTTTTATTTACAGGAAACCTTATATAACTAACATTGAAACTTATTGCTTATTTTAAGCATTCATTAAAAATATAAAGAGAAAAAATAATAATAGTGAAAACACCCTTTTTACTACGCAAAATTCCTATAAATCCTCTTTTAAAGTGCAAAATTTAGAAATTCTGAGCTACGAAGCATAATTTTATTCAATAAGATTTATTTTATATACAGTTAAGTATATAAAACTTAAATTTCAAAGCTATACGATAATTAGAAATGCGCATGGAGCAGTTTGAATATTCGTTGGACGTGAAAATTTTTATTTTGAGAAAAACACATTTAAAGTTATTGCTATTAGTAACCACACAATATCTGAGCTAAATACAAATGCATATAACTAGGAAAGTAATCACAGAAATAAAAAATTATTTTGCAAAGATTCCTACTCGTCCATAGTTTCACAATTCAATAAAATAAAAAAATCGAATTTATGGACCAATTTCACAATTTTGAAAGTCCACTGTCCCCTTAATGACCATCTATTGTAATAAATGATAAAAATGTAATAATTTATTTTAAAACCAAACGGGGATATTTTTTTATCTTCATGATTTGATTTTACATTAAACAATTCTACTTTTAAATATTTACCTAGTCATATAAAACTAAAAAAAGTTTTTATAAACTTTTAACTAATATACTTATGCGTACGTATGAACTATTTTAATTATATCGTGAGCCTTATAAAACTTTAATTTCATACCCGTATTAATATTCTATCTCTGACATTTTCAGAGTATTAAAAATTCTACCAAAATAATTATGCTATGAGTTTAGTACAGCATGGCATAGAAATATGTAAAATGATATTTAGTACTTAAATAAATTTAAGAAGAAAAACTTACATTGTTTCGCCGAGGTCTAGAATAGCGGAAAATGTTCCAAAAGTTTTCTGCGACCGAAATCATCCCAAGTGACTTGCATCGGTAGGTAGTAGCAGGATTCTGAAAATTGGTCGAAGAAACACAGAGTTTCGAATAATAGCTCAAGCGCCCTTAGCTCCCTCTATACGATTTTCTCAAGAACAGTTGGAGGTAATGGTTTGATGTCATAGGAATTGTCATTTCGTAAAAGTCATGATTTATATTTAATATGACTGTACATCAGGTATTTTTGTAAGATGCGAAAAGTCTAGTTGATAAAATAAAATATGTATAATTATTGAGCAGAAAATATTATTCGTAAATAATTGTAGAAAATCTTTAATGACATTACGGGTAGGTGACATTACGGGTATAGCGAAGTTTATTTAATTCATGATATGTTTCATACAGCTAATGACTTACAAAGGGAGAAAAAATAATTTTTTGTTGATTCACCCAAGTTAAATTGTTTGGAAGAAAAAAATTTCAAAACCTTTTATCTACTAAAAGAATAACATAAGACCTCGTAGAATTTTTGACTTTATAAAGCCTAAGTAGGTACTTTTAAGGAATAAACTGTGATATTCAATATATATATATATATATAGTGCTTTTTTTCTATAAAATAGAAAAATAGTTGGGTGTACAGTGTTTTCTCAAATAAATCGGCGTATTTTTAGTACCGTGTTTTCAAACTTCACGTCAAAGGGGAACAAAAAATTCGCAATTTAAAAAAAAATGCTTTTTCGGTTAAGGTATGTGACTACCCAAAAATCCTCGTTTTAGCGAAAATTTTCGATTTTTTTTTTATTGGTTCATTTTATAGGCCACACATTTAGGATTCTAAAAATGCTTTATTTTTGTTTTTACGATAATTAGAAGCAAAGTTATAGTATAAATAACAAACCGGAAATGAAATTTCGAATACCGGAAGTTGCATTTAAAGGGCCGTAAAAAATGTAAACAATCAGTTTGAACAACTATTTTCTTACTCCAAAACAATATAAATATCCAAAAATTTTTTTAAGTATAGATTCAAGTTTCCTTTATTTATTTTCTGTTGTTTTATTTGCATCTGGCAACTATTTCTTTACTAAATTTCAGTTATAGAGTGGCAACGTTAATTACCGTTTGCACGTTATTTACACTCTTTTTGCGATCTTATTATAGTTATATACGAGCTATTTCTTCATATTTTTCTTCTTGTTTCTTGGATTTTATGATATTTTGAAGATTTTTTAGATTAAAAATCGTTTAAAAATGCCAAAAGCAAGGTCTAAGAAGGCTAAAAAACGTACCTTTTACGGAAATAGGTACACGAAAATGAACACTACTGCTACGCCTGAAATCATCAATGTTTCTACTGCAAGTTCATCAAAATTGAACAATTATGAAATTTTTGATGTGCAAGGAACTATCTTTCCAGAGTTAAAAGGAAATCGAATAATGGATATTCAAACATTGGTAAATATATTTTCCATTCTCTGCTGCCCGAACTGTTTTGCAACAGGATTGACACTGACTGAGGACTCTAAATTAGGACTGTGTTCAAACTTTACTTTAGTTTGTGATTGCGGATTCAGGACTGGATTTTCGTCAACCCCCAAAGAAAGTAAAAGTAGCACTTTAAATACTTTGTTGGTATTTGGACTGAGACTTATAGGTAGAGGATTTACAGCTGGCAAGAAGTTGTTGGGTACCTTAAATTTGCCATATATTTGCAATAGAACATTCAGAACTCATGAACTCAAACTGTTGCAAGCAGTACAGTTTGTTTCTGAAGAAAATATGAAGGCAGCTGCAAAAGAGGTAAAAAACTTAAAAAACAATATAACTTGTGGTGTGTCACTTGATGGCACATGGCAGCGGAGAGGATATATGTCACTAAATGCCTGTGTGTCAGCTATTTCCATTGATACTGGGAAACTTTTGGATATAGAAATAATGACGCAGTACTGCAAAATGTGTGAAATGAACTCTAAAAGTGACCATTTATGTTCAAATTACAAAGGCTCATCAGGAAACATGGAAGCTGTTGGAGCATTTAGGATTTTTGAAAGGTCTATTATGAAACGAGAACTGCAGTACACTGAATATTATGGAGATGGTGATTCTAAGGCCTTTATGCAAGTGAAAGACATGTATGGGGAGAACAGGGTGACAAAGCTAGAATGTATAGGACATATACAAAAAAGAGTAGGCTCACGGCTCAGAAAATTAAAAAAAAATACTAAAGGACTAGGTGGAAAAGGCAAATTAACTGATAAATTTATCGATAAATTACAAAATTACTACGGGATTGCTATTCGTAGCAACATTGGAAATTTGGAAAACATGCAATCTTCTGTAATAGCTGCTTTTTTTCACTGTTGCTCTAGAAATGAAAAGCCCATGCATGGACAGTGTCCAGTAGGGCCAGACAGCTGGTGTAAATATAAGCGAGCTTTATATGATGGTAAACAGTGTTTGGAAAAATCACCGGGTCTTCCAGATTCAGTTATAAAAACGATAAAATCAACCTACTTTGAACTTTGTGATAAGAATTTGCTCAAAAAATGTTTACACGGAATGACACAAAACAATAATGAGAGTTTTAACAATCTCTTGTGGACTATTTTGCCAAAAGAAACATTTGTCCAACAGAAAACATTGTTGTTAGGTGCACATATTGCAGTTTTATTATTTAATTCTGGTCATAGAGGACTGTTACCTGTTTTCAAACATTTAGAAATCTCAATTGATCCATTGATGCTTGAAAACTACGTAGAAATTGACAAAGAGCGGATTCAGAAATCGAGCCGTCAATCACTACCTAGTACAAAATTGACCAGAAAAAAGCAAAAAGCTAAAAAAAAGTCAAAATTAGTTAAAAATGAAGCTAAAGAGGGTGTGACTTACAAATATGGCGAGTTTTAAGAATCTAGGATTGGTAGAAATTTTTTTATGTTTGATTAAAATCTTTAAATGCGTTTTTTGAGAAACTGTGCTTTTCATTATTTTGGTGTGCGATAAATTTCATTTCTCAAAATTTTTTTAAGCTATTGAAATGAAATTTTGGCAAAATGTTTTAATAGTTCCTAGCTATGTTATAAGCTGAAAATCTAACATTTCTTTGTTTATTTACTTATTTTAATGACTTTTTTTAAAAACAAAATAAGCATTTTTTTTCTTTAAATTGAGTTTTTGTGCTAAGTTTGGAATATTTCAATAAATTTTAGAAGTGCTGCAAATATTTTATCTAATGACACAGGTAAATATGTTATCTACAAATTGTATAAAGATTATTGAAGTATTTTCATTAGAATTTGTTATATGAGATGTAGCGTAAATGTAAATTTTCACTAATATTTACATTAAAATTACCTATATTTTGAAAATTTGTAAATATTTCATTGCAATTGCATTTAATTTAATAGTTTTGTACCCTATTTTAATAAAAAACATTTCGAAATCTCAATTGATCCATTGATGCTTGAAAACTACATAGAAATTGACGAAGAACGGATTCAGAAATCGAGACGTCAATCACTACCTGCTACAAAATTGACCAGAAAAGAGCAAAAAGCTAAAAGAAAGTAAAAATTAGTTAAAAATGAAGCTAAAGAGGGTGTGACTTACAAATATGGCGAGTTTTAAGAATCTAGGATTGGTAAAAAAATTTTTATGTTTGATTAAAATCTTTAAATGCGTTTTCTGAGAAACTGTGTTTTTCATTATTTTGGTGTGCGATAAATTTCATTTCTCAAAATTTTTTAAAGCTATTGAAATGAAATTTTGGCAAAATGTTTTAATAGTTCCTAGCTATGTTATAAGCTGAAAATCTAACATTTCTTTGTTTATTTACTTATTTTAATGACTTTTTTTAAAAACAAAATAAGCATTTTTTTTCTTTAAATTGAGTTTTTGTGCTAAGTTTGGAATATTTCAATAAATTTTAGAAGTGCTGCAAATATTTTATCTAATGACACAGGTAAATATGTTATCTACAAATTGTATAAAGATTATTGAAGTATTTTCATTAGAATTTGTTATATGAGATGTAGCGTAAATGTAAATTTTCACTAATATTTACATTAAAATTACCTATATTTTGAAAATTTGTAAATATTTCATTGCAATTGCATTTAATTTAATAGTTTTGTACCCTATTTTAATAAAAAACATTTCGAAATCTCAATTGATCCATTGATGCTTGAAAACTACATAGAAATTGACGAAGAACGGATTCAGAAATCGAGACGTCAATCACTACCTGCTACAAAATTGACCAGAAAAGAGCAAAAAGCTAAAAGAAAGTAAAAATTTGTTAAAAATGAAGCTAAAGAGGGTGTGACTTACAAGTATGGCGAGTTTTAAGAATCTAGGATTGGTAAAAAATTTTTATGTTTGATTAAAATCTTTAAATGCGTTTTCTGAGAAACTGTGTTTTTCATTATTTTGGTGTGCGATAAATTTCATTTCTCAAAATTTTTTAAAGCTATTGAAATGAAATTTTGGCAAAATGTTTTAATAGTTCCTAGCTATGTTATAAGCTAAAAATCTAGCATTTCTGTATTTATTTATTTATTTTAATGACATTTAAAAAAAAAAAATAAGCATTTTTTTTTCTTTAAATTGAGTTTTTGTGCAAAATTTGGAATATTTCAATAAATTTTAGAAGTGCTGCAAATCTTTTAGCTAATGACACAGGTAAGTATGTTATCTACATATTGCATAAAGATTATTGATATATTTTCATTAGAATTTGTTATATGAGATGTAGCGTAAATGTAAATTTTCACTAAAATTTACCTTAAAATTGCCTATATTTTGAAAATTTATAAATATTTCATTGAAATTGCATTTAATTTCATAGTTTTGTACCCTATTTTAATTAAAAACATATATGTTTCATGAAAATTTTATGAATTTGAAAAAAAGTCCTCCGAAGGTAGTCACATACCTTAAGCCTAAATAATACTTAAAAAAAAGGTGGGGATACGCCGTATCTCAGCGTACCCCACGAAAATATATATTATTAATATTGTTATTAATATTATTAATATTATTAATCGTTTAAATTAATAAAATTGTAATATAAAGGTATGTAATATATTGAAAGCAAACTCCATTAATCTTTAAATAATTAGTTTATTAAATGATGACTTTAAGTAACACCGATCTTACAAAGAAAATAAAGTTAATTCCCTTTGCATTCTTAAACTAAAATATTAGTACCTAGTGGTTAGTGCCTAAGAAGTAGGCACTTTGGGTTCTTCGTCCGAATGTTTAAAATCCTTTCTCTCTCGTCTTAAGTGGGAATGGGTACAATTATTCTTCAGGCCGGAAAGTTCTTCCGTGTGATTTGTAGGGATGGGTTTTGGGTACTAGCTCATCATATGTCCCTCCTGAAACGGATAGGTCAAAATTGTGGTGACACCAAGTACAAAGTCGACCTCCTACCCTTGTGGTTCCCAATAGCCTTGAGTGAAACAGGAGCCGCATCTTTTTGCCCTGCAGCTATCACTGGACGTGGTTTGGATTTATCCCGCCAGGGGGCGTGAGTAACAGGTACGAAATTATAGTGAAGACAGTTTTTGATGCGATTTAATCATTTGAAAGATTCATCTACTTAACCGTACACTGCATGATTTTCTTTTACAACTATATATTTTCACGCACATATTTGGGCCTAGAGAATATTATTTTAAAAATTAAAAAATTCTTTTTTGAATTTATTTACTGTTTTTATCGTAAAATTGTGTTTGATGCATATATGAATCATTGTGCACTAAGTTCCATACAAAGTATTCAAATATTATGCAGTTTCATCGAAAAAGATTGCACACATTTCGAAAGCTTATAATTCTAAAATAAACTGAGCAAACGCAATAAAAAATTTTTTAACAACTTGGCGAGTGTCCAAGATTTCTAAATGTAACTGGTACGCTACCGTGACGTCGAACGTTGCGCAGAAGCGATGCGAGGTGGAAGAGGTCTTCGTTCGGCTTTCCGTCAATGCAATGGCGACCGTTCAGGAGAAAGCTCAAGCGGTGATTGTTTGCGATAAACACGACGGTAATTTCGATGAACTGTTTTAACAGATTTGTACTCCACTAACAATAACACACATTGATCTTATATATATATATATATATATATATATATATATATATATATATATATATATATATATATATATATATATATATATATATACATATATACAGAGGCTGTTGGCACATTTTTTAGACGATTTTGGTAAGCGGTAATAAAAAATCGTTTGCTGCAAAAGAAATACTTCCAATTGTACTATGTTTTTAAAAGTAAAAATTATCGTCTGCGGCTTGAAAGTTTTGTTTTTATTCAAAACGGCGTTTTTAACAAAGCAGTGGTTCGAAGGCTACATTTATGCTCTTTCCGAAGAGAAATATGCATTCTCCGTTATCCAAAAACGATGTGAGAGTCATGGTTTTGTGATATCTAAAGCGTCGATAGGTAATATCGTCAACAAGAAAGGAAAAAAACGTCAAATTGGAGCCTCAAGTGGGACAAAAATTCCAAACAAGTATCCAAGGAAAAAACGGTCATCTTCGACTATTGCAAAGGTACGTTGTTTAATGTTAAAAGAAAATCCCCTAGTCAAAGAACAGTTGCAAAATTATTAAAATGCTCGGTGTCCACTGTAAACAAAATGATAAATGTTGATTTAAATCTTAAGAAAGCGAAAAAACGCAATGTGCATCGTCTTCTTCCAAATCATATCGCTGAACGCAGGCCACGCTGCAGAATTCTATATGAGAAACACTTATCCAAACACTTATCCAGCAAGTAAAAGAAAAATGGAAAACAATTGTCACAATAGATGAATCATGGGTGTATTTAAATGATTGCAACAAAAAAAGAGCCATTTGTTATCAGAAAAGGGGAGAAAAAATGTAAGTACACGGTTCAAAGAATTGAAAGAAAGTTTTTCTCAGGGAATCATGATTGTTGCTGGTTTTTCTTATAATGGCAAGTTAAAAATAAAGAGAGTGGGAAAAAATGTCAAGATTAACTCCAAATACTATCAGGAACATATTTTATCGCCAATTTTTCTGAATGAAATACCATCGCTTTACCCACAGTGCCATCAATCTGTGAGACTCCATCAGGACAAAGCTAGCAGTCACACATCAAAATCCACTGTAAATTTCCTAAAAGAAATGGAACAAAAAACTGGTATCAAGGCCATACCCTTCACTGATATCCCTACTAAATCTCCCGATGTATCACCTATGGATTTTTGTGCTTTCGGACTTTAAAAATCTGCATTATCCAAACGTCGTCCCAAAACCTTTACAGGACTCTGGAAAGCTGTTCAGGAGGAATGGGATAGAATATCTCTTCTGACATTTCAAAAGGCATTATTATCCTGGAAATTGCGGTGTCGAAAGATAGTTCAGAATAAGGGATTTCAAATAGAACATTTAAAACACAACAATTTTATGTAATTTAGTTTTGTGAATACAATATAAATCGTCTAAAAAATGTGTGAACAGCCTCTGTATAATGTCGTGATTTGGACGAACGACAGAAATCAACTCGTTTAATTTAACACGATTATTCATTCCATTAACTGCAACATAACCATGCTGGTTTAGAGACAGCACGTATCACCAACACACACCAAGTTTCTAGTAGTACAGGGCAAATCTGAAATCACTCTTCTCCGTAGCCGTTGCTAACCCAGGACAGCAAAACATGTCCAATTGGTTATTCGGTGAGAAAACAGTTCCCCTACAAACTCCTGACTCTGATTCGTCGGGGGTCGTACTCAAAGTGAGGGACGAGTCATTAAAAATATTAATTACTGGATCTATTTCTTACACATATATATATATATATATATATATATATATATATATATATATATATATATATATATATATATATATATATATATATTGCCTTAAAACTGAGTGTAAGTAAAAATATGTTGTGTGTCACCTCTGGCATGCATGCCGTAAGTTTGCCATTTATGGTCTAGGTATTCTAGTTATCAAATTAAACATAGTATAAATGCTGAAATGTGTGAAAATATCAACCTTATTTTTAATTGCATGTTAAATCACGTACCAAGATCAGAATGTATTCTTCAATTAAAACAAATCATAACTATAGATGAAATAATGATATATTCTTAATTACGATAAAGGAACTACAGGGTGAGGCAGAATGGACTCCCACATTTCTCAAGGTGACTGGAAAGGGAGGGTGGGAAGTTGGACGGAGCTGGAGGTGCCAACGTTTCCGGCGGCTGTTCTAGTTGTCACTGGAGAACATTAGTGGGTCAGGTGAACATTACGGTTTCGTTATCGAGGCGTACTTTAAAATCAACGATTCTGTAACCGCGACTCAGAGGGCATTGTGAAAAACAATAATGGTTTTCAAACGCAACAGCAAGTGGGTCTCCATTAATAAGTAGACCACGTTGTTGTCCTCGGAACATTAGAACACTTGAAAATGTGAGTCTGTTATTCTTGAGGAGGTTACCCTCAAGGATGACCAACAGAGTGATGGATAACTTTAGAGAATGTCTTCAGCAGTGCATCGCCCATAACGAGCCACCCCTGAGTGTTCTTATTTTCGAAACATAGTGGAAAGAAAACTAGTCTGTTAGTTCTTTTTGAAAATACTAGCTGAATACCCGTGCTTCGCTACGGAGTACATTCAAATTAAATCCAACGGTCAATGTATAAAAAAATAAATAAAAAAATCGTAAGGGATATTTTTATAGACAAAATATTGTAGAAGAAAATATTCAAATTCAATCTAATAGAACATAATAAAGAATATAGTACAGTTAATACAGTACAGTTTGAGGAAAATTTGATTTACTGTATTTTAATATTTTTTTGGATCATGTCCAATCGTCTGCCGCATCAGCAAGAAAAAAAATTGCCAATTTATTTCGTTGTGATGCACGTGACGCAAAATTAGTTTAAAGTATCACAAAAAGAAACGAAACCACGTGATCGGCATTTAATAAATTAAATTTTAATAATGAATCTTTTAAAATTCACCAAAAATCAGGAAATAGAGGCAAATATTCCAAAAAGTTTTCATTTTATAGGAATTTTTGTGATCTTAATATAAATTTTATAACCCTCGGATTATTATTTTAAATGCAAACTTAAAAGAATATTAAAAAACAGCTTAAAAAATTAATTTTAAAAAATCTAAGAAGCATTTTTTAATAATGTTTCGTAGTGAACCCTTCCACTATAAGATAAATCGCCATGCAAAATTTCAACCCTTTAGATCCAGCGGTTTGGTCTATGCGTTATTTGTCAGTCAGTCAGTCAGTCAGTTACGGAACTGTTTTATATATATTGATAAAGTTTTTTTCTGTCAGTTGTTTCGTTTGTTTTTTATGGCCCTTTGAAATGGGAGAGTCCATTCTGTTGCACCCTGGATATTAACCGAAACTCGAGGAATGAATATAAATGAGAAAATCAAGTGTAATAACCAGAAACGGTTATTTGCTTGCAGTTCATTTTAGTATTTCAACTGAAGTGTTTCCCTCATTTTTCGTCCACCAGTTATACCTGCTCTTTGTAGAGAATCCTTGTATATCATCTTTTGTGTCATCTTTATAAATCATTCCTTTTAATATTTCATATTTTTATCATCTCTTTTATGAATCTTTTCAAGTTTGTGCATCTATTCATTCTTAAAAATTGCTGCAAATCTGAAATTTCCGCTGTAGATCCGAGGCTAGTGCTCTTGTATATATTGCTTTTCTCGGGTCTTGTTTTGCGTTTGGCGCTTTATGTCCAATTTTGGATCTTGCGCCATAAAACCCCAACCAACCAAACAACTTTGCAGAGATATCTAATCAATTGAACTCCAGAACAGAAATTCCGATCAGAAAAGGAAGATAATATAACTCATTTCGTATGATCTAGGATAACGGTATTAATCTGACACAGATGTTATCTCCAAACTCAAAAATTACATCTATCTCTCTTTCTCATCTGTAGGTAGGGGATATCGTATCTTTCTCCCACCCATACGGATGGAAGATCGTATCCCAATTCAAATCACTGCTAACTGACTGAGAGTGAATTTTAGGCAATTTATAACCCTTTTATGCATGAAACAAATTCAGGTAGTCTCTCCTAACGGAACTACCGCGGGTTATTAACGTAGGATTAATTATCGTTGCTTATCTCTTTTGTATTTATAATTGTATGTATGTGTTATGTATATATGTGTCTATATATATGTACGTATCTATATATATACATATATGTATGTAAAAATTTTAACTGTTTACTGCTTGTACAAGCGATAGACTGGGTTTGGCGCGCTGCCAAATTGTAACTTGCGATGACAGGCGAACGGACGGTTTAAGCGTCTGAAATTTTCCTTTCCGCAGGACCGTTATGGAGGAACGCAATCCTACGTTAAAAGTATTGCATGCACAGTTTTCATGCAAGATGGGACGACTCCTCTATTTGGCGATCACGTGAAACAGGTCGCGAGAAAACATTTTACAAGTAATCAAATTAATGGTGATGATATATGCGTTATATGTATACTTTAAATGCTACCCTTTCAAATTTAAGCATACTATCAACACTGAAGAAAGGATAGTTCCTGAGAGGAAATATTCTATGAAGAAACACACTATGGCATATACCCGACAATCTTTGAAAGAAATAGGGAAAAAAGTTTATGGAAAATAAAGGATAGAACACTGAAAGGAAAATAAAAGTTGCGAAGAAGTGTATGAAATCCTTTAGGGAAATTTTAACCATAATTTTCTTATTGTTGGTCACTCCGTCTTATAGAATTATTTAATCTCTTTTTTTATTAATATTTATCCTGTTTTATAAAGAAGATGTGCGATTCCGTCTCTCTACGGCCGCATTTTGTGTTAATACGAGAACTTTATTTGTCTTGGTTCCTATTTCTCCATTAATATTGTATAATATGAGATAGAAAGAGTTGTGTGTCGTCCGTCAGTTTGCCAAATAATGAATACTCTATTGACTTCCAAATAGTAAAATAAATCCCACATAAGTAATGCAGTTTCGGTGTAACTAAGAAATGAACTCGGAATAGCTAGGAAATAAAATATAAGATTTGAATTTAAGGGGAAATTTAGTTTCGAAAGAGATATAATGGGTATAACATGCATAAGCATACTGATTAAAAAATCAATGTGAAGTATCAAATAATTATTAAGTTTTAGGTTATTATGCTTTTGACAGAGATTGTGATTTTGCTATCACCTGTAGTAAATCGGAAATACCTGTAACCTTTGAAATAAAACATTCCCCCGCAGGTCGAATTATACGAATAATGCATACTTCAAATAATTATTAAGTTTTAGGTTATGATTTTCACAGAGTTTGTGATTTTGCTATCACCTGTAGTAAATTGGAAATACCAATATCCTGTGAAATAAAGTATTCCCTTGCAGGTCGAATTATAGGAATACTGCATACTTCAAATAATTATTTTAAGTTTTAGGTTATTACACCATTTACAGAGTTTGTGATTTTACTATCACAAACTCTGTACGAATCTCCAAAACGAATGTCCATTGCATTCCGTAGTAAATCAGAGGTAAGACTATCTTTTGAAATATATACCCTCGCAGTGGTATAAAAGTATTCCCCCGCAGATTAAATTATACGAATACTGCATACTTCAAATAATTATTTTAAGTTTTAGGTTATTACATCATTTACAGAGTTTGTGATTTTGCTATCACTTGAAGGAAATTGGAAATACCAATATCCTTTGAAATAAAGTATTCCCCCGCAGGTCGAATTATACGAATACTGCATACTTAAAATAATTATTAAATTTTAGGTTATTATGCCTTTCACAGAGTTTGTGATTTTGCTATCACCTGCAGTAAATTGGAAATACCAATATCCTTTGAAATAAAGTATTACCACGCAGGTTGAATTATACGAATACTGCATACTTCTAATAATTATTAAGATTTAGGTAATTATGCTTTTCCTAGAGTTTGTAATTTTGATATCACCTGTAGTAAATTGGAGATACCAATATCCTTTGAAATAAAGTATTCCCCTGCAAGTCGAATTATACAAATACTGCATACTTCAAATAATTATTTTAAGTTTTAGGTTATTACACCATTTACAGAGTTTGTGATTTTACCATCACAAACTCTGTACGAATCTCCAATACGATTGTCCATTGCATTCCGTAGTAAATTAGAAGTAATACTATCTTTTGAAATATATACCCTCACAGTAGTATAAAAGTATACCCTCGCAGGTCGAAGCACGAACACCTTTTGAAATATCCTCTCAGAGGTCGAATAATCTGTTCTGTATACTGCTATGCATCATGTATGAAATGGAACCAACGTCTAGCGATACACTAACTATAAAACTCTTATTATTTTAAAATCTGTTAAATGACAGCTAAACAATCCCTTTTAAAATCGTTCCATGAAAATCTTGCCCAGAAGTCTGTATGAAGAATTTGTTTCTTCAGCTTTTTGTGAGATGTCCATACGGGAAGTCGGATAGTAATTTGTTTTACAATTAATCCATTGACTTCCCAAACATCTATATGTAAAGTAGACAGCGTATCGAACCCATTAGACACGTTATGTCGACATGTAACTGACTAGGCGTGAACGCATATGGGACATAACCTACCTTTCAGCGATACTGGCCAATCTAAAACCATGTACTGAAATATCAGAGAAAGGCACAGGAAGAGGGGGAAAATTACGAGGCGAATCACTACATAGGATTTATCCAGAAAAGGACAAATCCCAAAGGAAAAACGAATAATGAGAATGTGTAAAGACATCCAAAGGGATAAGATTTTCTTGTATATAGTTTATTCAGTGCAAAAATCGGAAAATTGCTCTTTCGGGAAATTTCAGTAACGTGCAAACGACAGTTCCTTTTTCAACTATTGATATAACTGAACAGTGTCAATCTAGATATGTGCGTATATATATATATATATATATATATATATATATATATATATATATATATATATATATATATATGTAATGGCACGGGCGCGGGCCGACGAAGGAAGGCCTGAGTGGTATTTCTTTTTGAGGTAAAGATGGATGACTTGTCGCCCGGCCGTGCATCACATATGTTTAATTTTCTTTCCCGCTTTTCATCTCACCCTCGGACACATAAAACACCACAACGTTAATATAACTACATCTTTTATTTTTTTAAATACACAATATAACTTCTCGGGACAGCTACAAAATCCGAAAAGCCTTACATGTACCGTTCAGGCGGTTTATATAAACTTTGTCATGTGATCAGGATAACGATTAGGGATTTGCTGTTGTCGATAAGTCACATGTGGTTTTATATAATCTGCGCAGAGCTTATCTAAAATATTGGGGACGCCGCGCCTATTTGAAAAAGGAAGCCATTTAATATTTTCTCTCGAGGTTATCGGAACATAGAATCAAAAGCGAAAATTAGCTCGTACGCCCAAGGGAATTTAGAATAATGTTAGATTTTAAAATGGTATGGGGTTTTTAATGTTATATATATATATATATATATATATATATATATATATATATGTATATATTAGAATCAATCTCTCTCTCTCTCTCTCTCTCTCTCTCTATACATATATATATATATATATATATATATTATATATATATATATATATATATATATATATATATATATATATATATATATATATATATATATATTCTAATTGTCAGAGATGATAGGGATTTAGGGTAATCACGAAGAAGTTGGTTTCTTTGAGCTTTAAAAGGAAAATTAGTAAGCTTTAATATTTCCACTCACAATATGATAAGAGTAAAAAATTACCATTTCAAAGATTAGAAATAAAATATAATGTATTGCAATCAGAATGTCTATAATTGCTTATTTTAGCACGGACTTTTCTGATGAGTTACATTAAGTATTTTAATAGTAGAGTGAGATAGAAATGAGTAATATCACCCTAATTTTTTTATCTTTTAAGTGCATGTGGTATAATATTTTCTATTAACTACCCACGAGGAAAAACTATGATGACTAGCCGCAATATAATAAAGTCTCCCTCTCAAATATCTGCAGGATTTCACTTTTTGGTGGCAAAAAGAAACGGGATAAAATAGAACATTTTCGTTCCGTTGGATAGACTAAGAATGGTATTGTTTTGTCGATGAGTATTTAAAATGAAACTTTTTCCCCGCATGCTGCTAAAAGTTTCATTTCTTCCAAACTTTAAGATCGAGGTATCTAATGATACATCTTAAGTTTTTTTTTTTTTTGATCGGTGGAATGTAAAAACTTCAAGTACTAGTTTGAATGTTTAATACAAAAGTGAGTATTCACCCGAAGTAATACCTCCAATTTTATACACTAAATATTTCTTTAAAAAATCTTGATATAATTAAAAGTTTCAAGATACAATGTATGTAATAATTCAGAAGTTACTACTCGTTGTAGAATAAAATTGCTTTATGGTATAATCAAAATTAAAGCTTTACGACCTTCAAAACGCTGTTTCAATTTGTTTCAAATTCCGCATAATTTAAAACTTTAAAAGAAAACATTAAAACAAAATGTCGTTTTTGTGATCAGTGCAATATAAAAATTTGCAGTTCTAGTTTGAAATATTATCACGAAACTAAGTATTCTTAAAAAGTAATATCTTTTATTTAATACAATAAACATTTTCGTTAAAATATCCATATAATCCAAAGAGTGAAGATACAATGTATAAAATAATGGAGAAATTATTACTCGTGGTTTCATAAAATTACATTTTGATTTACTTTCGAAATTAAAAATATGCTTCCTTCAAATAAGCTATCCCTTTTTTTAAATTCTGTATAATTTAAAGCTTTAAAAGGAAGCTTTTAAACAAAAGGTTACTTTTGTGATCAGTGCAGTATAAAATCTGTAGTACTAGTTTAAAAGATTACCACAAAATTACGCATTCTTTTGGATTAATTTCTGTAATTAAATACATTTCATATTTCCGTTGAAATATCCGTATAATCCAAAGAGTGAAGATACAATGTATAAAATAATGGAGAAATTATTACTCGTGGTTTCATTAAATTACATTGTGATTTCCAATCGAAATTAAAAATGTACTTCCTTTAAATAAGTTAATCATTTTTTTTTTCAAATTCTGCATAATTTAAAGATTTAAAAGGAAGCTTTTAAACAAAAGGTTACTTTTGTGATCAGTGCAGTATAAAATCTGTAGTACTAGTTTAAAAGATTACCACAAAATTACGCATTCTTTTGGATTAATTTCTGTAATTAAATACATTTCATATTTCCGTTGAAATATCCGTATAATCCAAAGAGTGAAGATACAATGTATAAAATAATGGAGAAATTATTACTCGTGGTTTCATTAAATTACATTGTGATTTCCAATCGAAATTAAAAATGTACTTCCTTTAAATAAGTTAATAATTTTTTTTTCAAATTCTGCATAATTTAAAGATTTAAAAGAAAGCGTTTAAACAAAATGTTAATTTTGTAATCAGTGCAGTATAAAATCTGTAGTACTAGTTTAATAGATTACCACAAAATTACGTATTCTTTTGAATTAATTTCTGTAATTAAATGTATTTAATATTTCCCTTAAAAGTTTGATATCGTTCAAAAAGTGAAGATATGATATATTAATAACTCAAAGGTTTTTACTCGTAGTTGAATAAGATTAGTTATGGATCTTCCGAATTTGAAATTTAAAACCTTCAAAAAGTTCTTCCAAATTTTTCAAATTCTACATAATTTAATGCATGAAGAGAAAGCTTCAAAAGAAAATGTCACTTAGACTGAAAGATTACTACGAAACTATATATTATTTTTAAGTAATATCTATTAGTAACTAAACATTTCAATTAAAAAAAATTCCATTAAATATTTATTATCTATTAGTAACTAAATATTTCCATTAAAAATCATGATATTATTCAAAATTGTTAAGATACAGCGTATAAAGTAAATTATGATTTATTACTCGTGGTGTAATAAAATGCTTATTTAAATAAAAAAATTACAACCCTCAAAAAGCTGTCCCAAATTTTTTAAATTCTGCATACTTTAAAACTTTAAAAGTAAAGTTTAAATTAAAATATATCTTGAATTTCATGTTTCTGGATTTTTTTAAACTTCTTATTATATTACAGCAAAAAAACAAAACCAAATTCTTTCAATTCTTGGGAAACAACTGGGAAAGATTTCGATTTCTCTGAATTGATGATTTATAATATTATTTCAACCATTCTTAGAATGAAAATAAGGATTTGAACTTTTAAGCGTACCTCCTAAATATAAAAGCATTTTCTGGATTTTAAGCATTGCATTTAAAAATGAAAATGTGATGTGCCACTCCGAAATACAGTTACTTTGTTTTAAATCATATACAACGCTATGCTTTCTTGGCTTATATTACTTTGTTACTTCCAGGAAACATGTGGAAAACGCAAATGGGAATAAAAAACTTCTTAACTCAAATAATATTAGAAAAATAAATTTTCTTTCTTTATAAATATAAAAATGGAAATTATAAATCTATAAATAATTTTCAAATTACCAGTTTAGAATTTTATATGATTAACATGGTGATTAAAAATCATAAAGTGATGCTCGCATCATAAAATTGAGATACATGCTTACAGAAAATAATTAATGGCCATAATATATATATATATATATATATATATATATATATATATATTATAATATATATATATATATATATATATATATATATATATATATATATATTATAATATATATATATATATATATATATATATATATATTAATATATATATATATATATATATATATATATATATATATATATATATCACATTTGGAAATTTTAACACAAGGGAATTGATGTGTAGAACTTATGGGAGATGTAGTCGGCACGAGGGAGTGATACAGTCGGCACCAGGGTGTTGATTATACAGTAAATCGCTGAGCACCACTTGAAGAGAAACGCACATGGAGCCATAGGAGAGAAACACAGGTTGCAGTTACTATCCAGGAAATTCTTTTTATTTAACTATGAAGCATTACGAAAGGGTTATAATTGCAGTGGCCACTAAACTTGCCCTGACGGGCGCGGAGAGCTGTTTACATGATAAAGTATTGACCAGAGCGGTATATTCATCGGACTGTGGACAGCAGGTCCGACAGCAACGAGAGTTAGAAACGAAGAGAGAGAAGTCTTCCGTTCACACAAATAGTAAATGAGTGTTTTGCGATATTGACGCCAGAGGGCCTAAACTACTTAATTTTTAATTGGGCTACTTTAGATTCGTGGAGTTCACGTGTCCACTTCAGTTCTCACGGGGATACTTTATTGCTAGATCCCGCGCTTGTTAGATCTGTGACCTATTGACCTGGGTGCAGGATAAGTGGCCATAAAGTTCTTGTAAAGCGTGGTTTCGACGTTATAGAAGGCATAAATCCAGAGTGGTTCGAGGGCTTTTCAAGAATTTTGACATTACACTGACATTCGGAATCTCATAAACTTTGAACACTCATATCTGGGGATGTTACTGAGTTCAGATAGTTCACATGCCTGCTTAATGATCTGCAGGGCTGCGATAAATTATCTTATTTAACTTTTAGGTTGCAATTTCGGAAAAGGGGTCGTATTTTATTAACAGGATAATTTAGAATACGCTGTAAATGTAAATTTAGAGAAGGCCGGGATTTCTTGTTACATATATATATATACACTCAAGGGCCAAAACATTATGACCACACCTACATTTTGCAATGAATTCGCCTGGATGACGTGGAAGGCACGTGATCAGGTGGAAGTGGTATTTAACTGCTGCTGGAGAGTCTGAAGAATCATTCATTCACTTACTTCTGTGTGTGATGGGAAAGGCTGCGGATCTAAGCTGCTATCTTTCATAGAGGGCAGATTGTAATGGCTCGAAGGATCGGAACAAGTATTTCCGAAACTGCACGACTCGTGGGTTGTTCGCGACCTACAGTTGTTTGTACTTATGCAAAGTGGATGAATGACGGTGAAACCAGCAGTAGACGACATGGTGTTGGACGTCCACACGCTATCAAAGAAAAAGGTCGTCGGAGACTGTCTCGCATGGTGAAGCAAAACCGGAGCCAGACAGTGGCTCAGCTGACAGCCCAATACAATGCAGGGCCAAGTAGAATAGTATCGCAGCACACTGTTCAGCGGACACTGTTGGATATGGGGCTACGCAGCAAACGTCCCACTCGTGTGCCTTTGCTGACCAAGCGTCATCGCCAACTGCGCCTGCTCTGGGCCCGGGAACATTGCGACTGGTCCATGGATCAGTGGGAGAGAGTTGCCTGGTCAGATGAATCAGGGTTTGTCATTCATCACGCCGATGGCCGTGTCAGGATACGCCGTCTTCCAGGCGAACTGTTGCTCCCTCAATGTACAGTAGGTCATACATAGGCGGTATTATGCCTTGGGGGACGTTCTCTTGGGCGTCTCTGGGACCCATGGTTGTGATAGAGCAGACCATGAATGCTACAGAGTATCTGAACATCATTGCGGACCAGTTGCACCCTTACATGGCCTCTGTTTTTCCAGCTGGAAATGGAATGTTCCAACAGGACAACGCCCCGTGTCACAAGGCTAAAATTGTGTTGGAGTGGTTCCAGGAACATGGTGCTGAATTCCAGTTAATGTCCTGGCCGCCTAACTCACCGGATCTCAATCCGATAGAACACATTTGGGATGTCATGGGACGGAGCTCAGAGTTCAAAGACCACCAATTCGCAATATCTCGGATTTGCGTGACCGTTGCTTAAACATCTGGTACAATCTGTCTCCGGCCATCTACCAAGGACTTGTGGCATCCATGCCAAGGCGGGTTGAAGCTGTGTTGCTCGCCAAAGGTGGGCCAACTCGTCATTGACAGGTGGTCATAATGTTTTGGCTCTTGAGTGTATATATATATATATATATATATATATATATATGTGTGTGTGTGTGTGTGTGTGTGTGACATTATAATTTTGAATCTAATTTATTTTCTATAATTCGGGTCTCCAAAGTTTTTAAGATAGGCTCCCTTTTCTCATAATAGCCTACTCAACAGCAATTGAACATCTGCAAGTCTCAGAAAAATACGTTGAGACAGATAACTGCAGCAGAGAGTGAAAAGTATGGAATAAGCACCGCTATAAATCTGAACCAGTTCAAAGAAATACAGAGCCGTGGTGCTCCAGAAGGAGTAACATAACCCTGTCTCTGGTCATCTAAATCCTCAGTTTGCAATATCTCAGAGATAATGTCTGCAGGTGCCAGATATAAAGCGATCCAAAGTGTCAAATAATACCATAAAGATAAAACACACCCAATATGATTCGAAGAATTGTACCAGCCCAACACCCACGCACAAACATCTGTGCGTGGCAATGCAATTTATGTAAACGGTCGCTGACTCTTTTTGTACAGTCTCTGGCTAGGAGACCCAGACACACATTATGTTGTTGCCTCTGCATGAGAACACTTGTATGTCCCGCATCATGCTAACAGGACTCTCAAATCTTGGTCCTCTGCCATCAACTCTAGAGAAATAAAAACTTCAAAGAAATCTGCCTCATCATTTTGGATTTCGTGTTTTATTATGGAACGTCATGTAGTGGTGAAACGTGCCATATAGATAATAGATAGATAGATAGATAGAGAGAGAGCGAGAGAGAGAAAGAGGAGAAAGTCCAAATATGGGCTACATGTTTCATTTTGGGGTCAGGCCAGCTATATGTTCATTATTTTCAAGATGTTAATATGTTAATACAACCTAAAACATGTAAGGATCATGATAGAATGGTAAAAAAAAGGTACAACATTCTGTGTATTTTACAATAAATTTAAATGCAAAAGTGGGAGAATTTGTAGTTTTTGAAATGGTGGTATAAATATGGGCTACCTGTAACATTTGTATAAAAAAATATAAAAAAATAAATAAAAATCATGAAAAGTTGGGAAAATGCTACCTTTTATTTTTATTTGCAGAAGTCGCACACATATACAACATTTTTTGCCCTCTCCCCCCCACATTCTGTGTGTGCCCACATTTGACACCGTAAACATTGCACCTGCGTTTCTCCTCTTGTGTCAGCTGAAAAAAAGTCTCTTACAAAAGAAGCAGGCTGCATCGCTGTCATCAGCGTAATCACCTGGTGGAGAATCCAAGTCTTTGTCACTATCATCAAAGTTGGGTTTACTATGTTCATCTTCGGAGTCGGAAGGCCGATTCTTGTTAGCCCTCTTTGCATCACTTCTAGTTTGCCCATTTTTAGGTTTAGTTTTTTTTTTTGTTTTTTACGGCTTATACATCACTTACAGACCCTAGATTCAGCTTCTTTGTTTTGTTTAGTGCTGATTTGCACAAGGACCGAGTGAACCCGTTCCGGTAGGGTATGCCCGTCACTAGACATGCCTTTGAGGACTTGCGACCTAGAGTGGTCGCAAGACCGGAATTGAAATAAATATAGAAAATAAAATATCAACACCCAAAGATAATTTTTAAAAATGTATAATTTAAAAAAATACTTTAGATTTAGAATAAAAAGCCAAAAAATTATTAAAAGATGTGTGATAGGGGAGAAAATGTTCTAAATATAGGCTAGCCCGTATTTAGGCCGACTCTGCTAGCCAATTTTTAGACCAATAGTATGTTCAACTTTTACTGAAAGGCAGCCATTATCAGTTAAAGATATCCCTTGATTAATGATCTCAAAACGTAGCTTACTATCTTATCAGTAACATGATAACATCAAAACATGTACTAGTTAAGGATTAAAAGGCACAGAAATTCGAATACACTTACCTGATAAAGTTTCAAAGTCTGAAAACACGTGATTTTCAAAAAGAATGACGATTGCTTTATACGCAGACGGCAAATACACTAGTTATCAAAAATTAAAGAAAAATCCCAAAAAGAGGTATAATACGTTCAAAACTAGGCCAATCTGTTTAAAATTTGAATATGTTGTTCAGTAAAATGTGCTGAACAATACTACATTATGCAAAATAGTAGCGCTGCAGTCGGAATACGTTATTTGTGAGGAGCATAAAAGTGCATGTTTCAGAGCAAGGCGGCAATTTCCGCTGCGAGGCTGAGATTGGATGTATGGCATAGCGAAATTGTAACAATGACCTCCAGGCATCATTTGACCGAAGAACTGCGATGGTGAGCTATTGGGAGACTAGAGGCAGGGCAAAGTCAGAGAGAAGTGGCCAGATGGCTAAATGTGAGTCCGTCTGTGGTTCATAGACTTTGACAACAATTTCTAACCACGGATTCGGCATCCAGGAGGTTCAGCCAAGGACGCCCATACGCTATGACGAGTGCCGATGACCTATATTTGTAATTATGCGCAAGAAAGAATAGATCCGCAACTCCGTCTGAACTCAGATTGTCCCTCGCTTCAAGCTCCGGAAGGTTTGTATCAACGTCAACAGTGCGTAGAAGGCTTCACGAAAGTGGTCTGTTTGCATGGCGATCATCCATTTGCGTCCCGCTCACGTCACGCCATAGGCGGGAACGTTTGCAGTGGGCACGTCAACATGTCCACTGTACGCGTGATCAATGGAGGGCTGTTCTCTTTAAGGATGAGTCCAGGCTTAGCCTCCAAAGAGAT
Source organism: Dolomedes plantarius (assembly GCA_907164885.2). NCBI lineage: Eukaryota > Metazoa > Arthropoda > Arachnida > Araneae > Dolomedidae > Dolomedes > Dolomedes plantarius. The sequence continues at coordinate 146,050,873 of OU015490.1, forward strand.
AGTAGGCGTATTTTCATTTGGAGAGAACCTGGAACTCGTTTTCACCCATCACACATCCGTGAAAGAGATGCCTACGGATCAGGCAGTGTGTGTGTTTGGGGTGGTAGCTCTTTGGGTGGACGCACAGACCTCCATGTCTTTCCCAGTGGAAATGTGAATGCTCACACCTATAGAGATGACATCCTTGATGCTTATGTGCGCCCTTATACCGGGGCAATAGGTGATGCTTTCTTGTTACATTACGATAACGCGAGACCACACAGGGCTCGCATCGTGGATGCTTATCGTGAGCAAGAAACAATTCAGCTCATGGAGTAGCCAGCTCGATCACCGGACCTGAATCCTATCGAGCATGTTTGGGTCGCTTTAAGACGACGTATAGCTGCTCTCAATCCTCCTCCTAGGACCCTTGCCACGCTTTCAACTGCTTTGCAAGAGCAATGGCTCTCACTTCCTACCGAACTTATAAACCGCATAATTGACAGCATCAAACATCGCTGTATGTGCTGTATTGCTTCTCGGGGGGAGGGATCATTCGCCATATTAAAGGTACTTTTCCTTTACCAAATTGACACATCCGATATTGTATACATTTGCTAGTTTCTATATCACCATAATTGTCTGGCGATTTCATTTTATGCTGTTTTATACCTATCTATGTGTTGTATAATGTGCATAAGTTTCATTAAATTCGTTGCGTAACTTTTTGAGTAATCGCTATTTTTGTGACTTTTCCTTAATTTATAATAACCAGTGTATGTATCATCTGTTTAATATCGTCTTCCTTAGCAAAATGTGATTGTTTGATGAACTCTCTGCCAGATGGCAGAACCTTCTTGTAAATAGTTCAACACCTAGCCCGTATTTAGAACCTAGCTTATATTTGGACCTTCTGTATATATTTGGGTCAGTTGGTGAACAGAAAGCAATTTATCGCCATCGATGCAAATATTTTGAGCCAAGCGAAAAATTATCACGTGACCGGCTCCAAACCGATTACTACGCAATTCAAAAATGTGCCAATCTCGCACTTTCGCAGTGTACTACAGTGTTTTTCTGTGTAGAAGTTTCCTTTCCAAAGTTTAAGAGATTCCTAGATAGTTTTTTTCATTTACAGTAATTTTAATGGCGTTTCCTTCAAATTTGTCGTTATATATACCCATAATTATGCATGTAAAAATATAAATAAATCCTGAAATTTGTTGAAAAAAAATTAAAATTAAAAATTCTACAAATCTTTGTTTTTTTTTATAATCTCCGAAACCAATAGCTTTAGTTATATATTTTTTAAATTTTGTTCACAGAAAAGATATTGAAGTAATACATCAAGGATTTGTAAATGTTAAGTTAAAACTACTAAACAACGTGTAATATGAATCGTGCTGCCACCTCGTGACACGTTTAAAAACTAGTAAATACCGTTGACAGTTATTTTACAGTTGTTAACGCATCAGAATCTCCTTCGCAATTTGATCCTCAAAAGGTTTTGACAAATGCGTATTTCTTGCAGTTTTTTTCTAATTGTAATAGTTTAAATCAACTGGAAAAAAAAGAAAAGTGTAATGTTAATAATAACAAAAAACTTAATGGCCATTAATTTGAATTGATATTCATTCCGGTAATATGAATTTAAAGGCAATATTTTTATATTTGTTCAGTTTTTTTAAAATTTTATATATATTTCTAGAGATGCTGCAATCTATTAATACACACACAGACATGCACGCATATATATATATATATATATATATATATATATACGTAAGTATAATTACATGCAAAAATATTATAATTGTGTAATGTCGGTGCATAGATACATATATATTAAAGAAGTTATCGCACATTTATTTATTAACATAGAAATTTCGCGTTGAAAAGAAATTTATTTCCAAGTTATGGGTTTTTTTTTCGTCTTTCACAACTACGAAGGAAAAGTTGGATGTTTATTCGGGACACATATACCGAAGCAAGCGTGTGGGTATATCTATAATGAACTTTTAACTCTTTAAAGACTGGGCCGTTTTATGTAGATCTTACCGTTGTTCAAGACGTATATTCGAATGAAACATTCTTTTTCTTCATTTAGCAAAATACGAGCTTTTCCGAAATATTGTAAAAAAAAAATATTTGTTTAGTGGAAACTTGTTTAAAATACGTGTTTCGCAGAAATACTGTACAGCATGTTCGTCCTTTTTTATGAAAATATTGTTGAATATTATTGTTATACGTATTATTACCAGTTTTTGGTTTGGTGTCGTCAAACGTTTACAAAAATGATTTTATCGTGAGAAAAACCACGTACGCGCTGTCTCAAGAAAATGGCGCTGTTGGATGATGATATTAGATATTCATTAATGTCTCCGCTCCACAAGCGATGACTATACAGAGATATAAATGAATGTACCCTGTCCACAAGTGCTGTCTGTACCGATAAACAGCTGACCATTAAATATGCAACACCATGAAGGAGGTATGATACAAACGTGAAATTCGCATGAAAGCAAAATATGCTGGGTTATACAAATGATTAGCATTTAAGTGCAATATAACGACGCTGGAGGGATAAACGGCATCTCAAACTCTGCATAAAAGGAAAGTTACGCAGCGGGATTCTCATTCGGAAATCGTATTATAATGTCATTGTTTGTGAGAAGATCGTGTTATGGCTCGTATAAGAAGGAGGAACGGATATCGTCACGTGCGGCAGATTGTGGCCTAGTCGTGGCCTATCGACAGTGCAATTTATCGTTCCGCGATATTGCTTCTCGCATTGCTTGGAATCCAACGACTGCCACGCGAATTTGGAATCAATGGGTTCAGGAGAGTCATACTGAATACCATGCAGGATCTCAACGGCCTCCCGCCAATAACGCCCGAGAGGACATACATGCTGTCAGGTCGGCCTTGCAGGATCGTACAGCCAAGTCACGGACCTTGAGTCAGGAAAAGGGTTTGTTTGCATCACGAAAGTATCCGCAAGGACAGTGAGATGACGTCTGGAGCAGCACGGACTGCCTGCACGGCGACCAATATTGCGGCTTCCCTTGACACTGCTGAATAGAGACGCGCGGCGACAGTGGTGCCCCCAACGACAAAACAAGATACAGGGGTGGCAACCCGTCGTCTTTTCAGACGAGTATCTGTTCTGCGTGCAGCATCATGATGGACGTATCCGTACCTGGAGGCACCGAAAAGAACGCACGTGGCCTGCCTGCATTCGATATCCTCATACAGACCTTGCACCTGGCGTAATGGTATGGGCCGCCATTGGGTATATGACACGATCACCTCTTGTTCGCGTCGATCTGTAATCTGAACAGCCAGCGTTACATTTCTGAGATATTAAGGCCAGTGTCTGTGCCCTATCTTCGAGGCTTCGGAGACGTCATATTTCAACAAGATGACGCTTTACCGCATGTTGCCCGTCGTGTCCTGACCAACCTCTACACGTTCGACTGTTGCCCTGGTCAGAACGTTCTCCAGATCTCTCATCCATTCGGAACATCTGGTCATGGGTTGCTGAGAGACTGGGACGCCACCGTTCTCCAGAAACTACGGTTGATGAAGTGTGTCATAGACTTCAAGCAGCATGGAATGACTTGCCCGTATCATTGATCAAGCCCAGTTTGACTCGATGCCTAACAGAGTTAGGGCCATTTTAGCTGCCAGAGGCGGCAGCTGTGTGTACTAATTTCAAATCATGTATACCGACAAATTACCAACAATTATTATCATGTTTTCTTCCTACTATGCTGTATACGTACAATAAGTAAAGTTACTTGTTTTCCGTCCTGTTGTTGCAATTTTAATGGCCAGTAGTGTACATTAATGCATGTGTACGGTCCACATCCGCTAGCTCTACAGTGACATTAATTTATGCCTCCGGTCCTTAATGTGTTAAGTGTTAATGAAGAGTTATAATTAGTTCTAAAACAAAACATAGACTTTTAGAAAAAGTAAGTCGAAATATTTTAATGTTCCCCATATTTTTACATCTGTAACTGAGTAAAAAAATAGAGAGATAAATACTAAATGTGATCGAGTTTCCTTAAATACCATTCTGAAATACCTTTGGGTGACTATTTTCTGTATGCTTTCGTGAGCGTAGCGAATTCATGAAACTGAAGTCAAATGATCGAATTTAATGTTAAAAATAAGTTTCCACACGATTTCACGTCTTTATTAAAGACATAAATTGTGCATGCATACTTTTGCACTATCTTATTGCATTCTTCACCCGGATTTTATTTTTTACTTGACACCCGATCTCACTCGCCTGATCCACAAATCATTGGTTAAATGAAATTTAACCAACGATTCTAAAGCTGCAGATTCTAAAGCAGAACGATTCTAAAGCTGCAGAATTTGACTAGAGATCAACTTAAAATATCTGAACACTTTTATATCTTCTGGGGTCCAACATTCTCATGGTCTGGCGTTCAGGAGGTATTTAATACTCATGTTAAATGACATCGTATGTAAAATGACCTTATATTTTATAACATATTTCTTTTTATAAAATATAAGGGACAAAGTAACACACATCTAAGACGGGAGTTACTTTGTGACTCCAGGGGTAATTGTGTGACACATAGTAATTTTTTCGTATTTCGGATCTTGAGCCACGCTCGTGATAGGCAAATAACAGAGACAACAGCTTGTCCGACATACAGAGACACCTAGTGGCCAGTGTCCGAAGCTTCTGCGCGCCATTTGTCTTCGATGGCTAGTGTATTGCTCAAACCTGCTGTCAAGCTATTGACCCATCCTTCGGAAGCTTTGTGTTCTGAAGGCTAACACCTTATACAACCAGCTACCATGGGTAATTATTTTTTATTGTCAATATGTTGGTAAGTTTGTGGAGCAATATAACTTTTGTGTAGTGATATTTCCGAGAGATATGAGAACATAACCTGAATATCGAAAGGTGACAGGGTTACTTTGTCACAGACTGACACTGTCACAAAATAACCCACACCTCCTCCAACCCGAGTCGACCCACCTCCTCCAGCCGCTCGATGTTGCATTTTCCCGTACTCTAAAATACCACTGGAGAGAAAGAAGTATTGACTCGCTGAAAAAAAACTACCCGAAGGAGCATAATGTGTCGAAAGACGAATTTCCTCATCTTCCAAAAGAACTCATGCCTGCCCTAGGCACTCGAGGTCTCTTTGATGTCAAAGACATATATAAAGCTGTCCAATATTTGAAATAAGTATATATAATTGTGTATCAAGCTTTTGATAAGTGTTTCACTGTCTAACTTTGTGTCAAGTAATTTTTCCTCTTGGATTTCAAGGCGAAAACCCAGATGCCACAAACTGGCCCCATTTGAGGGGGCATGTTTGTGACACATTTTAACTTTAATTTATCAATGGTAATTAAAAATCCAGGTTAGTGCCATACATTACTTCGCAAGGAAAGGATGTAATAATGTTTTGCAATTGTTCTTTTTGGGCTGCTTTCAAAACTGATCGGCCGGCACAGGAAAAAACTTAAAATCCGTCACAAAGTAACCTCATATTACGGCATTTAAAGATAGAACTTGTGCTTCAAATCAGCACGTGTATATATATATATATATATATATATATATACACATCCACAGACACAGTGGTACCTCGGTACTCGTCTTTAATTCGTTTCAGAAGGCCCGACGGGAACAAAATGGATTTTTCTCAGAAGAATTAAAGTAAATTGAATTAATTCGTTCCTGAAAAACCAGAAATGTCACATTTTACTGGACAATTTATAAATGGATGAGGTTGTTTTTTTTAAACAAAATCTTTCACTAGACAGACATACTTTAAAACAAAAATTAGATAAAAGAAATTTATCTTCGCTCAACCAGTACTGAAAGGAGTATATGGCCTCATGAGGGAGGAAAAGAGAGATTTATTGCTTCGAAGTGGAATCTCTCTTCAATTCAGGCACTTGCACAGTAATTCCCTTTTTATTCTGTCTCTAACATAGCATCTACACAGTCGCGATAGCGGCGAGTCGAATGGCGGGGACGAATGTGTAAACGGTTTTTCTTGCCGTTTCTCCTCGCCAAGCGTCTGTGTCGTTCTTTGTTAAAATCCCGCTCAACTTGCATGCTGGCATTGCATTTGGAAACTTTCAGAACTTATTCTTCCGTAACTGAATTGCCGGATCTGATCTAACTTTAGAATCCATCGCCTGAATAATTTTCTTTAAACTGGACCGTCAGGTGGCGATCTCTATGGATCACTTTTCCTATTAAACCCCCCTTTTTCTCTCTTTTTCCCGATAATTCTTGATTTCACAGTTTTAAATTGTTAATTCCTATTTTTTCTATGCAAAACCTCCCATTTAAGGTTCCCACGGTTGTTCCCCATAATTAAGGCATTACACACACACACACACCCATATATATATAATGTATGACGCTTCCTTTATTTAGCCATATAAATTGTTGTTTTGATAGGCAGACGTGGCTGGAAGCTGGGAGGAATGACACTTCAATTCATAATCACTTAGATATATTTTTCTTCTAACTCTGGGGAAAACATTAGCTGAAACAACAGCTGTTTCTCTCAACTTCTCACTCCGCAACATACACCTTTTTGGCGACGCGTTAACCAAGGCTCTGCATTTAAATTTTTAAACCCCACAGCGATCAACGATGGAGGGTCGAGCGCAATCGTTATATTATATAACCAATTAAGTGACTTGATAGGTGATGACAGCTATTTATTTTTTTGTAAATTATTTGATCCCAATTAAGGTAAATTCAAGTTGTCACATACACACACACAGACAGACACACACACACACACACACACACACACACACACACACACACACACACACTCACTCACTCACTCTTTCGACAGATACAGGGCTTAATTTTGAAATTCATATACAAATACGTAATATAACATTAAAATCTTTATTTTGTTTTATAGACAATAAAATCAAAATTATCGATATCTAAAGTGTTTTTGCCAGTAAATCAATGCAGCTAAAAGGGCACAAATTAAGTTTCGAGTTAAAATGTCCCTCTAACACATATAAATACTGAATTTAACGACTTTCTGTAAAAGCGAGACATGGGTTGCCAAATTATGATTATTTAAACTACGTTTCATAATTCTATATTCTTGTTTTACTAGATAACAAATAAAGAAAGTATATCTAAATATAGGCGATTTTGTACAGGAAAACTTTCTATTATCTACAAAAATTTAATATTAACAAAGTTCTAGTAGAGGCATGTTGTGTTGTCGTATTGTAACTAAAAGTATAAATGTGTAAATGCTACTTCAAATGTTTCTGACAGTGAGCAACTAATTTCCTCTTATTCTAAAAATTTCAGTTCAGAAACCTCCCGGGAAAAATGATAAAACAGATATGGGATTGTAAATTATTATGAATTTTTACATTCGAACTGTTTGGCGAGAAACTTTAATTTCCCATATTAGTTGGAAGTTAACGTATGTGTCAGAATTAATCGAAAATTGTTTAGTGATGTGATATAAATGAATTAGTTTAGGAACTTTTGTTTGACTAACTTTGCTTAGATATCATTCAGATTGAAACAAACGCTGACATTTTCACACCAACGAAATGGCATTAATACATTTATTTCAAAATATATATTTTTATTGTTTTTCTGTTTACTGTAGTTTATTTCCCTTTGCCGATCTTGACACAATTTAGCCCATTGTGAACAAAAAATGTGTCCACTAATAGGGGAGGAGAGTACCCTCTGAATAATTTTTAATCTGCTGCACGAGCTTTGGAATGCGAAGAAAAACTCTTCTTTATCAAAACACGATCTTGGTATGCTGAAGTTATAGCGAATTTTCCTTTTAGAGAATATCTATTATAATGATTCTTCAGTTCTTCGGTTTCGAGTTCTGAAATTTTCCATTTCTGGACGACCTAGAATGTCTTTGAGGGTAAATAAGTATGCTGAACTCAGCTGCAAAATTTCAATCAATTATTTCTCAGTCGAAGCTCAGCTGCTGTAAGAAAATTGAAGGTCTGCTATTGTACCTGTGTGTATACTGTGTAAATTCTTAAACCTTTTGCGTAACGTCACCACAGTCCTAAGTAATTGTTTGTTACTTTTAATGGGGGCACCGTATAGGTGAACAAAACCATCCCCTTGCTACCACTACTATTTTGACCGAACCTCCCAAGGGGTGACAACTGGGGGGAGGGGGGAACTTGTACCTTCTCTCAACCTCTCCAACATCCCAGAAGGACTTTCCGCTCTACATATTTTACGTACCTATATCTGGCCTAAACCCGAGGATATTCAAGGACGTTCGTCGGATCCGAGCAACTTTCGAAAGCCGACATGCTGCCACCGGACTACCTCGGGTCCATTAACCGTTTGTCATATTGGGGAAAAGCAAAGAAGCTTGTTAGCAAGTGTCGTTATTCACAAATACCGACAAAAGATCATATTCGCATCGATTCATATCGATCATATTCGCATAACCGATATTCGCATCGGTTTAATTTTTTGAAGAGAATGGCATAAGAAAGAACGGGACAAACAAAGAAAAGGACGAAATGAAAGGAGTATCTGAAGAAATAAGCTTTGAGAGTATTTTGAAACACATAAACACCTGCGGCTGTTTTTATCTGTCACGACAAAGGAGAAAGAATTCAAAATTAAATCACAATATTACATCTGGAGAAAATGTCTTTCTCCCCGCTTCTTTTGGGGAAATAAGCTAATGTAGAACGGAAGAGAGGATAGATCCGCGACGGAATTTTCCTGAAAATTGAATTTCAAATCAGTATAAGAGGAATGTAAGCATTGAGATGCAAAATTAGCTAAAGTATCTTTTTCTATTTCCATGTTTTTCTTTCATATTTAGCTAAAAAAATTTCATTACTGTCTAGTGACCGTCATTATTCTTAAAATGTTTTGAAGTTTTAAATTCCTCTAAATGTTCATGTAAAATACACTAGTTATCAAAAATTAAGGAAAAATCACAAAAAGAGGGATAACACGTTCAAAACTAGGTCAATCTGATTAAAATTTGAATACGTTGTATTGGCAACACTTTCTAACAATGGATTCGGAATCCAGGAGGTTCAGCCAAGGACGCCCATACGCTACGACGAGTGCCAATGACCGACATTTGTCATTATGCGCACGAAGGAATAGAACCACAACTCTTCCCTCGTTGCAAGCTCCGGAAGGTTGGTATCAACGTCATGTGTGATTCAACCAGTGTATAATTATTCAAAATCCTATAAGAATTGCCTAAGAACATTATGGACAAAAAAATAACTGTATAAAAAATCGAAAGCTTAGGAACTGCGGTGCGATTGAGGAACTGTTAGTGTTCTTGCCGTAGAATCCCATGGCTTGGCATGGGTGGTTTAGATTGCAGTTGTTGTTGTTACTAATGTCCCCTGGCCGAATAAATGTGTCCTGTACTAACAAACTGGTGCACTGGGGGGGGGGAGGGTGTTAACTTGGTCGCCGTGACCCGAAGTATAAGTTTCTCGTAGAGTTGTCATGAATGGGGAAGTGACTTATATTTACATATAGTTTAATTTGCGCTATATACAGTAATCATAATATTCAGTAAGTCGTTCCGTAGAACTCTAATAACATAGATTAGAGAAAGCGTGAACATAACACAGTCCAAACTGAGACCTCAAGTCTCCTAGATTCCCCGCTTCTCTATGTACGTTAAGACATCATAAACACTCAGTCTATTCTGCTCCCCGTCTCGTTCTGTCTCGTTCATATTTTCCCCACTTGGAAAATGCTCGTACGTTGTACCGCACCGCGTGTAGTACTCTTCACGCTTACCATGAGTAAACTTTTCAATCCTTTGTCGGCAGTCCCTTTTTCTGCGGTTCAGTATTGACAGTCTTTTGTCGGCCGCGTCAGCTACATTCTCCCATTCTTACCTAGTCTCCCATCCTGCGCTAACGGTCTTTCGCTTAACTATTCTAAATGATGTGCCAATTTCACTTCGCAATGGTTATTTTAAAAGGCTCATTCAAACCTCGCCACCTGTGTGGGATCCTTTGAGTTTATTAATGATCTTGTCGATCAATCTTAACTTCGTCACGTCTTTCCTAAATTAAGAATGTCAGGAACGAGTCTGCCAAAGGGGTTCTCCGTGCATCTAATAAATCGCTAACTATTTGATTTTTCTGGACAGAGTTACAATGATCCATAAACTTTTTTTGAGGATTGTGAACTTCCATCTTTTTACATACACTTCACACATGTTCACTATACACATGACGGCCTGATTCAGATCGTAGTGGCTGGCTCGCTGTGATTCGGCACTAAGTATGGTCTCTCTAGGGTATGCAGTGCACCCATTAAAAGAAATCGAGAAATGTGCTATGATTGGGTGAAAGACAAAGGACCTGCTATATTGAATCAACACACTTTTCAAGACTGTTACTGAAATTGGTAGTTATTCTAGCAGTATCCGCCTTGGAGTATAGATCCCACAGCGACAATCCATGTTCATTCAGGTGTTATTTACATGTGTATAGGAAGAACATATAATTATGATTTCCGTAGCAATCAACTTTTACCATAAAAGTTCATATCAGAATGAATTATGTGTAAAGCAATAGGGAAATCAGCAACTGAAAGAGTATCACGGACGATTCGAGTCCTATTGTAAGTTGCTCATTTTAAAAATTTTATGGACTTTTGAGCTCATAATACACTAATTAATTTTCTTTTAAAAGTATAAAAATTATAAATTTATTAGGAATGAAATTAAAGGATATATTCGATATCTCGTCTGATATGACGTAAAAAACTGATAAAATTTCTTTTTATTGAGTTGAAATAGTTTGTTACAATGGTCAGCTGGGATTTTTAGAAGATGCCTGTAATTTATCGGTTTTTCTCGTGCAAACATCATTATTATTATGTTAGCATCTGAGTTGAAAAATATTAAATGCAATTTCAATTTGTATTTTAAAGCAGAAAGTGCATCTCTACAACTTCTACGCTTGTTGCAGCAGGCAGGTTCAAAATCTACATCCAAATAATTTGCTACTACTTACCAGCTGTCGATCTCAGTTGCAGGTCCAAGCTTTTGTTCATCGATAAATATAACCATTTTACTCTTATGTAAATTGAGATCACACACAAGAATGACACGATGTGCACGCTCTTTTCTAAAACACAAACTATATTACACAGACTATATACATAATACTATATCTGCCACACAAGCGCGGGTTTTCTTTTGTGCGCGCACTCCATCACGATTTTTGTTTGACTGTGTTCTAAAAATAGCCCGCTCCCCCACCAGTCCCATGATGCAATCTAGGGAAGGGGGTCTCAAAATCGGACGGTCTGCCACAATGCTCTTCAGAGATGCAATTCTTCTGACTAATTGTCAGTAAATTTCTATGATTGTTTTGTCGCTATCATTTTCTGCTGCAGTTAACAATGATAACGGGGAAATTGTGAATCGCATTCAATTAAAAAAAATCGCACTTTTATCGTAGCATACACACTGACTGTGTATCGTAGAATACACACTGACACACTGAATTTATTATGTATACCATCTCAGTGCATCGTTTGGCAACCTTTTGCTATTAGTACTTATCTGATTCTGTTTGGCATGGATTTTATGGGACTTAGGTAGGTGTCTTGAGAATGCTCAGATCTGATGAACTGCATTTTCCAGTTCTCTCAGATTTGATAGTTGTAGATACATTTGCCGATACTCTCTTTGTTACGGCGCCGAATGTTACGGCGTCGAATGTTACGGGAAGCCGCAGCGGAACAAGTGATAGCAGATTAGAAAAAAGCTAAGCCAGCCAAAAATGGCGAGAGATGAAAATGCGTTGTGTAAAAATTAAGTTACTGATTTAACTTACAGAAACAATACGATATGAACGATAACCCAGACAGGTTGTGTCAGGTAACATATATAATAAATAAAGTATTTATGTTTTAGGATAACCGCACTTAACCAAGCAAGAAATACCTAACCCTACAGACAGCCTGACCCACGTGCTAAGCAGATTACTATGTTCATAAAATTAATTCACACTAGTGAAAACATTATCTATTAAAGTAAATTAAGTGACAGACTATATGGTTAAGGAGCAAATAAGAAGTTTATTTAATAAAACATAACGAAAGAGTAAATACTTAATGGTCATGAAAAATAAGATACCTAATGGATTCCTGCCATGCCATGCGCCTCACTCACCAACACCGGACACCAGAAAAAAAGTGTCACGCACCTAATACACTTCCAAAAGTCCTCTCTGGTTATTTTTCGAAGCTAACCTTGAACTGCGCCAAGCTGTATTTCGCACCTGCGCAATACGGGCTCAAGCCACTAGATTTGGCGTGCATCGCCTTTTATGGCAATAATTCATTTTTCCATTTCTGCCAATATATGGCGGTTACGAAAGACAGTTATAAAGACTTGAATATTATCAGATATACTCCATGAGTCTTTATAACACTCTTGAACTGAGTTCCACAAATTTTCAGTTCCACCGAGATCTGTTGATTGTGTAGGTCCACAAAACAAGGTGAATTCTCCGTTATGTGCTTCAAACCACCTGGGGACAATGTTAGCTTGTTGGATCACTGTCCTGGTGGAAATATCCATCTCCAATGGAATAAATACTTACCAAAAGTGGATGTACTTCGTTAACGACAATATTTAAATACGTATTGTCCTGCATACGTTGTTCCACTTTAATTAAAGGGCCACAAAATGTCAGGAAATCAACCTCAAAACCATATTATTATCTCCACGAGCTTCAAGTGTAGTAGCAATGCACTTGGGATCCATGATTTCCTGCTATTTGCTCCATATTCATTCACTACCATCTTATTGGAGTAACGGAAAACGCGATTCATGGGACCACATTACTCTTTTCCATTCATTAACAGTCCAATCTTTGTGAATCTCTACATACTGGGAAAGTTTGGTCTTGTTTGCTGCAGATAGCAAAGGCTTTCGAACATGTGTTTGGCGTATATACTCAAAAATTTGAGAGTTTGTCCCTGATTCAGATTACCTGTATTTTAACGTATTTTTGCTCTTCTGTTTACTTGGACAAGTTTGGGAACTCGCTTTAGAGCCCGAGTCTCCCGTGGTCATTGACGATCGCATGCCTTACTCTGAGACCAAGTTTTATGTTTGGTAGCTGTTTGGTAGTGTCTTCGTTGTAAACGTAACTAATAGCTCTTATCTAACACTTCCAAATAAAAACTGTTTTGCTGATACTCGCTCTACTGTTTTAGCACCCACAATCTTTCCACGTAAAATCGCGTTTCCTCAAATCCTTAGCAAACACTGTGTCAGCATCAGCGTAATGTCATGGCTGATTTGTAAATATAGCCAGGCTGTCAGAATAAACGTTCCATCAAAGTAGAATTTTCGGAACAATATCAAAACATTGTTTCCTATCCATAAGATAAAAATATTGGTTTGTCGAAAGGTGGGCCTGTAGTAGCGCGCCGGTTTCCGGTGCTGAAGGTGCTGGATCGAATCCCGACACGCACCATTAAAGCCTCTATGTCTAGGCTGGATATGGTACGTTAAATCCATAGACAGGAATGTCCTCCTAGAGGTCGGAGAAGGTGGGATAAGGTACGATCCACACCAGATGTCACCCTGAGGGTGCTCAATCAAAACTGAGGTGGCAACTAGCTAAGACGGATGCCGACCCTTGTGTTATATAAACCGGAGCCGCATACTTCAGCTCGAAGCCTATATGGTCCTGGTTTGGAACTTCCAGCCAGGGGACATTCGAAATAAAAAACAACATTTCATGTGGTACAATTAATTCTACTGACCCGTGTGAAAAACAATTTTCTCCCATTTTAAAATTACTTATAATTAAAATTTACGATAGGAACAAGTGACGTGTAACCAAGGTTATAACATTTTTGAATTATTCTCACGATCTGAATGTTTGAGTAGTAGTGGAACAAGAAATAATAAGGGAAACAGATTATAAAACTGTGTTCTTCAAATCACATAAATTTTATCCTGGAACGCACATCGTAAACATTACTTGTTACATTTGACACGACAAGCCCGCGGTAAAAATAAATTTTCATATCCTAATAAAATAAACCCATTATAAATATTATTCATCTTTAACTAAGACGCATAACTTTACTCAAGCGTTTTTTCTAGGTATCTGAAAAACGTTTTCCAGAAAAATTATGTCCTTTTAATTGCATCTTTTATCCATATTTTTTTTCCTTTTCTTTTTTTGGTGACATACTTTTCGCTGTAAGTCAGAAATATTTACGAGGCATCTGCTTTGCAGAAAAATCGGTCTCCTGTCGTAACGAACGAAATGTTCAGCGTGAGGAATGATACATTTGCTTATTAATTTACGAGCAATTATCTGGCGGTGCAGGCGTGTTACAGGGACATCTGTTCCGCATTTCGGAGGTAAATAAGTTTTCCAGAGCTCTTGATTTTGACTTGTATAAATGTATATGTGAGTATCTATGTATATGTCTATATGTATGTATATTTATGTATGTATGTATGTGTATATGTGTGTATTTATGTATATGTATATATGTGTAACTATGTATATGTATGTATATTTATGTATGTATTGTATGTGTATATGTGTGTATTTATATATGTGTATATATGTATGTGTATATATGTATATATATATATGTGTGTGTGTGTCTGTGTGTGTGTACGTGTGTATATATGCATATATACATAAGTATATACCTTTCTATATATCTATATATACATATATATATATGTATATATATATATATATGACAGGCATTGACTTTGCCTGCAATAAAATATCGTTTTCAGTCTTCTTGTTTTACAGTCCATGGCATCGAGGGAAGGCATACACTCATAAAGTACTCAGCATCGTCTCAAATAAGTAGAGTTTATTCAGTTCAATGTCATATAAACCACTTCTCCATATCTGCGAGTTTCAGAGCTCGCCATTTACAACTTGTGGACCACGGCAAACACACGTATGTCCTCCATAAATTTTCTCCCGCGCTCTGCATCTCATGGTCAAACTCTGCATGTGTACTTTCACGGCACATGCGCAGACCCTCAAAAAAGACTCTCGAATGTCTTTCTCATGCCTAAATCATGTAACTGATTAAAAAAATAAGTCTCTCTGCGTGATTTTCTTTCTTTTCGAACCGAAAGTCACCATCAAAGCAGGGGAAAAAACTATTTATTTCACGCGTCTGGAAATCTGAATAATTTTGGTTTTTCTCGCGCCATGAAAATAATTTAATCTCGAAGCCCCCTTAAATTTCCATTGATTATTCCCTTCTGAACTTATATTCTGACATATATATATATATATATATATATATATATATATATATAGATAGATAGATAGATAAATAGATAGATAGATAGACAAATAGATATATTCTTATGTATATATCCATATACACACACAGATATATATATATATATATATATATATATATATATATATATATATATATATATATATATATATATATATATATATGTGTGTGTGTGTGTGTGTGTAACGGTTCAAAAGCACCGCAACATTAAGCACAGATGAAGGAATCCATTAAGAAGTGATCGAGTTAAGAGAAGCAATGGCGAGTGACAAATAAGCCAGGGACGTGGACATAGTTTAGAAAAGAAACAGGATGTTTAAGTGCCATTAAGGATGAAAAAGAAGTAGCAAAAGGAAGTGTACAACGAGGGGTATGCTTAGGCATGAAAAGAGCGCACAGACCAGATGCAGATGTGAAAGATATAGAAAGAGGGGAAAACACGCTAACGAGGAAAATGCGTTTAATAGTGATGGTTTGGGCTAAATGATGGAAAATCGGAAACAGATAATATTCGAGAAGATGGGAATTTTGACGTGGGAGGAATGATGATGGGAGGCGAGTGGCCCCACCTACGAGAAGGCAGTGAAAAAGAAGATTCTGGAAAGAAATGAGTAGCCCAATAGAGTAGGAATAAAATATCTGACCAATGAAATCGAAGGAATGGGGTGGATCCAAAATGAAAGGGCGAAAGAAGGTAGTGGACTAAAAAATAGACAGGCACGAAAATGTGACAATTCTTGCTAGAGAATTATGAAATGACGACTCGCGATCTGGCAGCGAAGCAGCGGCGTTAGACACTTATGCAGAGAGCACTAGCGACATGCCTAAGTGAGAAGAATAGATTGGAAAGAAGTAATGATATCATCATGCGACCAGCGGATGAAGTGAGACGAGAATCGTATTATCTATAAAGGCATGGAAAGTCTGTAGTGAATAAGAACATTAGCTGAATGTATAAGATATTGTACTGTGGACGACAACCAGCCAGCCATTGATGGAAGTGACGGCAAGTCATTAACCCGAATGCCTCGAGTCCACAATAAGCAGAGATATGCCTCTATATGATAGTCAATTTGAAAGAGCTACGAGAGACGAAAATAAACCCCAGCCAGCAGAACTCCTGTGAATAAGGCCCGAACCGACAACAGGACGAAAGAAGTGCCCCACATCCCCAAGGAGCTATTAGCAATATCCGACATCAAGCCAACGAGACGGACAATTTAACAAGTTTCGGACGGAGCGTGCAGAATGTCACAGTAAACCCCACCTGCCAGTGATTGCGATTCGAAGTGTGTCCGATGCCAAAGGATTGGAAAGAATAGTTAATGAAAGGTATAGTGCTGTCTATAATTGATATATATTTAATGTGTATAAAGTGTGCCTCTCATCCTTGATTCAGAAAATGATAGTTAGTGTATAAGTGTTACATGAATCGATATTATAAAATGGTTATATGGGTAGCTCACCTCTTAAATAAATAATCGAAGTATGAACGTGTTCTGTAAATGGTTAATGTAATTTTAATGATACCTATTAAGGAATAATGATGATGAGTAAATATATTAAGCAAAATTTGATAATTGTTTATTAGAGGCAATACCTCGTAATTAACTAATTGAAAGTAGATTATTAACATAGAATGTTTACGAATAATAGAAGATGAATTGTGTGATAATGTTCGTAAATGAATTAAGGGGACAGTTCAGCTCTGAGTGGCTTTAAAATGTAAAAAATTAGTGTATTTTTAGAATTTTTTTATGAACTAACTATCGAAGCTATTAACTCAAAATTTTGAAGTCTGCTACTTTAAATATTGTTTTGTTATATAAAAATATTACATCAAGTTAAATAGTTTTAAAATTATTTTTAAAATTTAAAACATAATATCATGTTTTCTTTACTATGGACTTTTGTTGTATCATTGCGCGCAGGATATCTTCAGTATATTTAATTTATTTTAAGAAAATAATATCTTAAATTAAAGGTCTAAATTTTAATTTGATGAAAAATATTTTGTCTAACTGTATATTTAAAATTAATATTAAAATTTTAATTAGTAAAAAAAATTTTCTTCTAAATTTCAAAATAATTTTATGGGTAAAATCCTTAATTTTCATTATACCAACATAACTTTTCGTCATTTTACAGAAAACCATGTCTTTTAGGATGTCTGAAAATTTCAAGGCGTTTCATGAAAGGGTTCTCAAGATATCATGCGCGCAATGTCAAAAAACCACATTTTGAGATATTTGCATTTAAAGTTGAAATTTTGTTTTTTTCTTTAAAATCTTTATCTAAATGCACTCAATCGTATTTAAATACTTAACTTATACCTGTTAGACCTGAAGACGATGAGAATTTAGTATTATTTAATAAAAATTTTGAAATATGTTCACAAAAATGGCACATTGTTAGGAATATCAACAATTGAAACAAATGAAACAGTTATTGTATCACATACTAAATATCACTAGTAGGGCCAGTTTTCAAATATTCTACTTAAGTATTAAACATACATAAACATTATTTAAAATATTAAGATATTTTACATATTTTTGGACACATTTTATGGAAAAAACTGATGACAATCCTTGTACTTTTTTCTCAAGTATATCAATATTTTGTCCACATATTTTGCAGCATAATTGTTCAGAAATATTTCTGCAAAACATACTAATATCGATTTAGCGATAACCCGAGAAACCATTATCAACAGTAATATCTGCGAAAGAAGTGTTTTCAAAATCTTTGATGTAGCTTTGGGAGATGCAATGTCTGCAGTCACATCAGAATCCTTTACACGTGTTACTTACGTGTGGAAACTTTCGGTTTTTTTTGCGTTGTCGGGAAGCACTTTTACGTTCACTCGACATAATTTATAAAATTTCAAATAAATTTAGAACTTTAAATATCATAAATAATTTGAAGCAAACGAAGAAAGAAAATAGTACGGAATGCAACGATAAGAAACACCAGCGCAATTGCGAACGAAATGTAAACAATGTAGCACGAAACTGATTTAGTTCCACTCTTCCTTCTGCTGAGAGAAAAAAAAACCCCAAAAATAAAAAAATAAGTGGTAGCTAGTGATATGTATATCATGAATGTTGTGACTAATAAATGAAACGCGTTGCGAATAAACGCTAGCCATACAGCTGTGTAAACATTGATTTTAAAGGGCAACTGCGAGGCATTTAAATGGAAACTTTTTATAGGTTGCGTACATCATTCCTTAATATCTCGCGAAAAAATTGGCGGACAGAAACGGAATTGGTATCAAATCGTTCAGAATCAAACAAGCTATAATAATAAGTAAAAATTGAAATTTTGATTTTTCGATCCATTTGGAGTGAACTGTCCCCTTAAGTGTAAAACTTACATACTAAAGATAATGTACTGATTAAATAATTTGTATGAGTGTTATGTTTTTAATACATCCATCTGTAATTTATCAATCAGATAATCTGTAATTCTTCATAAACACTACGCAGATACTAACAGCGTGGTCGAACAAGTAGATAGTGAGTGCATAATTAATGATTGGTATTTCACCTCAAATTGATGACTTAGACCACGGTACTAACAACTGTATGCATCACATAAGACCATTACAATATATATATATATATATATATATATATATATATATATATATATCTACCGGGTGGCCATAATTAAACTGACAGTGCTCACAGTGGTCTGTAGCGCGATCTATTTGCGAGAATGCCGCCACATTTTGTAGGAAGATTAAACAAGACGGGGGACGAAGGATTCCGCGAAAAAATAAATTAGTTCCAAAAGTCACCGCTAGGGAAATATTTGGCGCTGTGTAATAGAAAATAGAGTGTTAACAAATGCAAATTAATACGGAATAAAATTACCTTTTATTATGCACATTTTCTTATTTAGTTCAAGTGCAATATGGCAACACTTTTAAAAAAGCGTAAAATCTACATAAACACCGATAAAGTCTCGTGATCTGCAATATCACGTACGCTGAGCAGAAGAAGAAGTTCTTTATTCAAATTTCACGTTACATCCATTGGAACAGTGCCAGCTGCTTGGGTTTTAAAAGGCAATGTGTTACGTTTCGAATCAATCGGATTGAAAGTTTATGTGCAATGTCTCCTTCTTTAGTCGAGCGTGCGTTACTGGTCAAATTCTTTTACCTCAACCAATGCAACGCGTCAGCCGCTCTTCGTGCTTTTAGAACGCACAAAAAATGTGTAAAGGTAACGGTCCTGTGTCAGTTAATGGGCTAAAAGCAATGGTTGCGACGTTTGAGAAAACAGGTTCTCTGAAGGTTCAGTCAGGCAGAGGACGAAAACCTATACCACAGGATACAATCGAAGCAGTTGCCACGGCGATTGTCTACAGAGGACCAGACAATATTGCTGACACCTCTAGCGCTCGTGGATTAGCTCGGAATATGGATATGCCTTACAGTACGGTATGGAAAATCTTACGAAAGATTATCAACTTCTATCCGTACAAGATCAGCCGTGTACAGGAGTTACTGTACCCCGACCATGATAAGCGATTGACTTTTGCTCTCACCTTTCTTGCCAGAATGGAGGTGGATGATGCTTGGCCGTGAAAAATCTTATGGGGAGACGAGGCCCACTTTTACCTGCATGGAACTGTGAATACCCAGAACTGCCGAATTTGGGATGACAAATCACCACATGCAGTCACAGAAATTCCCTTACATTCACCAAAGGTAACTGTTTGGTGTGGGTTCACAGCGGAATTTATCGTAGGTCCATCGTAGCGCCAAATATTCCCCTAGCGGTGACTTTTGGAACTAATTTATTTTTTAGCGGAATCCTTCGTCCCCCGTCTCGTTTAATCTTCCTACAAAATGTGGCGTCATTCTCGCAAATAGATCGCGCTACAGAACACTGTGAACACTGTCAGTTTAATTATGGCCACCCGGTATATATATATATACTAGAAGGTAACCCGTCATTTTGACGTTATAATACTAATAATGACGTCATAATGGAAAAAGTATATGAAAGTTAAAAAATATCCCGAATTATCTAACAATATTGCATTTAATCCATACCTTGTAAAAGCAAACCCTTTCATTATTTTTTATTTATTTAGTTTTTCATTGGAGTAGTAGACTGCCATCCAGTTTTTTACAGCTCATTACGAGATATGAATACTTGAGCTACTTGATTCATTCACATTCAAGTTTGTTTACTTTCAGAATTCATCACAAAAGTAAATAGATTTTTAAAACCTGTTAAATATACAGCTAAAAGCATCGAATTTTTTTTAGTTCTGAATGTTTTATAGAAAAATAGGCTGAACAAACGTGATTTGATGGAGAAGATATTAGTTTTTAGGTAAGAAAAAATTCTGATCCACATCTGAAATTGAAATTAAGCCTAACCGGCTGTTTGTTTACTGAGGGCTTCAATTGAAAGATGAGTACAGCCCGGAAGTGTTATACAGAGACAACGGCTATTATATATATATAATATATATATATATATATATATATATATATATATATATATATATATATATATATATATATATATATATCTGTGTGTGTGTATATGCATATATAGATAAGTATATATCTGTCTATCTATGTATCTATCTATCTATATATATATATATATATACTAGCTGAAGTACCCGGCATTGCCCGGGATTTTAACAATATTTGTTAACCAAAATCAACACAGTATAAATAACATAGAAAAAGTATATGTGAAATGTTATACACATCTCAGAATTCAGGAATTTCAGCCTTTCATCATTGAAGCACTAAAATCTGAAAAGTAAAAATGTCAAATTGTCTAATGTTTGCTAACCAAAATTAATTTAAAACTAAACACGTTATAAATAACATAGAAAAAAACGTGAAATCTTATACACATGAATAAAATGAAAACCCAATAAAAAATGTATAAAATTATAATAAACTCCTCAGAATTCAGCTAGATTTAGCCTTTTATCATTTGGGCAAAAAAAGAAGCTGAAATTACAGGTTTAGCTGAAATTTCCAATAGAACCATGATATGACTCTAGCGTTGCCTCTTAAAAAATGAAGTGTTTGATTGAGGGCTGCAAACCATTCAACTCCTCTCCACATTAAACTCCTATAAACATCCTCTACATATTAAATTCCTTTTCTCTCCATAATAAACTCCTCAGAATTTTGGTAGATTCAGCCTTTCATCATAGTACCACTAAAACCTGAAACATCCTCTCCAGAAATATAAATTTATTAATTTCAATAATTAAACTCACGCAAATGTATGAATTACATAAGTTTTTTAACCAACATTTGAATAATTCGTAAATGAAAAAGCATATGAAAATAAAGATAATAAGAACTTCCGGAATCGAAATTAATTACCCTTAATTTTTAATTAATAAAAAACCAACATAATATGAATAAAAACGATAGTTGTTTAAAAGCATATGAAAATAAAGCTATTATAAAGATAATAATAAAAAAGCATATGAAAATAATGCTCGCGCATGATGTTAAAGATAATAAGAACTTCCGGAATCGAAATTAATTACCCTTAATTTTTAATTAATAAAAAACCAACATAATATGAATAAAAACGATAGTTGTTTAAAAGCATATGAAAATAAAGCTATTATAAAGATAATAATAAAAAAAACATATGAAAATAATGCTCGCGTATGAAGTTAACTTTATGATATAAAGATAGTAATAATAATATAAACCGCGTGCATAAAATATTTAGCTTTTCAAGCGAAATAAATTAATTTTTAGAAAAAAACTACTTTTAATCGAGAAATTAAATACATTGCACAAAATTTTGATTTTACCAACTTTCTACCCTACAATTTACACCCTACTTCTTTGAAGTTGGGTGTTGAAACATCCTCTTTGAAAAATTTACACCGTACTTCTTTTAAATAGGGTGTAAATATAAAGTTTTAACAGCGAATTGAATGCCAGTTAAAAATTATTGTTGTTTAAAATCATATGAAAATTATGCTATTATAAAGATAAAAAAAAGCATAGGAAAATAATGCGTGCGCATGAAGTGAACGTTACGATATAAAGATAGTAATAATAATATATATATATAAAACAGTTCCGTAACTAACTGACTGACTGACTGACATACAACGTACAGACCAAACCGCGGGAAATAAAAGGGCTGAAATTTTGCATGGCGATTCTTCTTATAGTGTAGGAGTGCACTAAGAAAGATTTTTGAAAAATTCTTAGATTTTTTTAAAATTAAATTTTTGAGTTGTTTTAGTAACATTTTTTAAGTTTGCATTTAAAATAATAATAATTTGAGGGTTATAAAATTTATATCACGAAAAAGATCATAAAAATTCCTTTAATATGAAATCTTTTTCGAATCTTTACCTCCATTTTATGATTTTTGGTGAATTTTTAAAGATTAATTTTTAGAATTAAACTTTTTACATGCCACACTATGATCAAGGAATAAAGTACCATATTTTGCTGCGTAACTTTGGTCGATAACTTCCAGGAAGTCGGTCCAACAGGTGTACTCCAATCATTCCTTTATTATATAATTTTATAATGTAAGGTTAAGGAAAATCAACTTTTATTTTAGCTCGGACATATCTTTTTTCTCTTCCTAATGGTTCGTGAGTGATAAAATTTGATGTAATAGTTACAACAAAACTATCGTTCCAATGGCACATATAAACTTCTTCATCGCATCGGTAATCAAACTCTCCACGTTGAAATTTCGATATTTCTTTTGCTGTTTTAAGAGAACATTGTCCCGTTCTGGAATTTCGCACTGTGCCGATTGCCTTAAAGCCTTTGTTAGATAAATTTGTCAGCAGACTGTACGATGTATAAAAAATTTATCGAAAAATATTTTGCGTTTCTCTGGATTGTCAATAAAAGATAATATTTCGGAGACAACTTTTGATCCAAGTGGCAAATTTTCATTTTTCGAACTTTTTCCACCGCAGATAGACATAGCATAAGGATAACCATTTGCTGAGCAGATCATCCAAACTTTGAAACCAAAGCGAATTGGCTTTCCACGTATGAACACCTTAGCCGAACGATGTCCATAACACGGAACCATAGATTCATCGATACTCATATTTTCATGAAAAAATCCAAATTGACGAAAATTTTTTCCAACCTCTTTATAAAAGGGAGAAATTTTTCCTAATTTATCGCCTGGTTCCAATTTACTATTATCAACAATGTGGAAATACTTTTTTAACATCCGAAATTTATTTCTGGGCATTGTATTGTTAACAATTAGAATATGCAAATCTTCCTGAGAGCTCCAATATGTATTTTCATCAGGTACTGAGTGGTAGCCACTAAACAACAGTAATCCAAGAAACTGCCGAATGTCATTTGCGTCGACGCCTAAAGAGTCTCCTTTTTGTAGGGCATACAGCTTTGTAAGTTCGGCTGAATTTTCTAAGGAATCAGACGGCAGAATCACTGATCACGTGTGATATCACTGCTTTTGTATATCGTTACATGCCAATGTTCCTTTTTTGGAACATTGCATTTTTACGCAGTCTTGAGGAAATATTTCTTGTTATTATTTTAATTTATTTTATTAACTCGTTAAACTTATCCTTTGCAAGTAAGATGGGGAAATTTTTGGGTGGATTTAAATTTTTAGGAATTTTATAGAATTTATTTTTCTTACGTACTGTAAAAATTGTGAAAAAAGCTGATTTTGAGAAATTTTTCTACGCTAAAATATTCATATTTGAAAAAAAAAAAGTCAAAAAATCAATCATGCCTTCTATAATATACGGTAATTTTTTCAAACTGACAGATATCACAGTTTATTTAAAAAAAAATATTAAACATGGTGTTCCAAAAATGGAACATTGGCATGTAAAAGGTTAATTTAATAAACGCTGATCACGTGATTTCTTTTTCTGTTACTTTAAATAAATTTATCTTCACATAACAACGAAATAGGCAAAAAAATACTTTTTTTCTTGCTAATGCGGCAGACGATTGGACATTATTAAAAAAAATATTAAAATAATGTAAAAGATATGTTCCTCAAACTGTACTACATTAACTGTACTATATTCTTTAGTACGTCCTACGAGATTTAATTTGAATATTTTCTTCTACATTATTTTGTCTATAAAAATATCCCTTACGATATTTTTATTAATATATTTTTTTGGTTTTTTTACGTCAATCGTATACATTGATCGTCGTATTTATTATATATATATATATATATATATATATATATATATAGGCATTAATTGCATACACTGACATTGTATTTAATTTGAATGTACCGTTCGTTTAGGAACACCTCCTAAACGAACGTTTAGGAGGTGTTGGTTTATGGAATACTAAAAGTTTAAAATAGAGGCGCCATCTATTGCACATCTGTGAATCGAGAATCGCATCCTTCAAAAATTCTTGGTTATCCTAATTGTTAGCAATACAATGCCCAGAAATAAATTATTGATGAATGTTTGTTAACCAAAATCAATTTTAAAACTAAACACAGTATAAATAACATAGAAAAGATTTAGCCTTTATCATTGGAGCAAAAAATCCTGGAAAGTAAAACATAAAATATATAAATTTATAATAAACCTACCAAAATCCATTAAAAAACTAAACACAGTATAAATAACATAGAAAAAAAAAGCATACGAAATGTTATACACATTAATAATATGAAAATCAATTAAAAATATATAAATGTATAATAAACTCCTCAGATTTCAGATATATTCGGTCTTTCATCATAAAAAAGCTGAAAAAATAAAATAAAATAAAAATAATTTTAAAAAATAATAAAATAAAATAAAAATAATTTAAAAAATAATACAATAAAATAAAGATAATAATTAAAAAAATAATAAAATAAATGCTGAAATAAAAAAGCCTTCATTAAAAAGCTGAAAATACAGATTTAGCAAAATTTGCACGATCCCATACTCGAACCCGAGTCTTACGGGGTACCAAATGAACCGTTTAAACCAATGCGCCACGATTATACACAACACTGCTGAGTAAAGTAAAAAATATACGCAATGAGTTTTTTGGAAAGTTGCTATGGGTTGGTGAATATACATACATTTATGGAGTAAGAGGAGTTTTAAGTGAGAAATAAGTTAGCAGGATAGAAGCTTAGTCTTTAACTCTTCAATAGACACAAAGACATAAGCTAGGGCGATTGCAGTACCGATTAAAAAAGATCGTGACACTTAGCGTGGTTGATTCGAATTTTCCATCGCGTGTGAGAGTGTCAATATGCCGTTGGATCCGATTTATTTTAGAGTATAAAATCTGACTTGAAAGATTATTATTTTCATTTATTATTCTGGTTTAATATATAACGAAACTTTTTGATTTTGTTTATTTTTATCTTTTCGCTCGCTGTTTGCCAGCTAACCCTAACGTGGACGCCATATTCAGAGGGGTGATTCCGCAAAGTGTAACAGCTTACAAATTGTTGGTTTTTTATTAATTAAAAATCAACTGTAATTAATTTCGATTTTTGAAGTTCTTCAGACCCTCGGCTGTTTTTAAAGACGCCTGTATGTAAAATTTCACGATCGTTGCTCCTAAACTGTGGATTTCTATACAATTACAGAGAGACAAACATTCATTTTTATATATTATATATATATATATATATATATATATATATATATATATATATATATATATATATATATATATATAAAATACCCTTTCCTTATCATTAAAGCGCCTATTCAAAATTCTTTCATCTTATCGCAACACAATACTGTTCTCCAATTTAATGTTGACCTACGAATAACCGAGATAATCTAAAGTTTGAGAAAGTAGCACCCAATATGGCGTTTTAGTCAGGTCATAAATTGACCAATTAGAAGACTTAACGTGATTGCGCCTTATGACAGAAAACGTTCTCTCGAGGCTTTCTGTGTCCAGCATCCGTCCTACGTAGCCGCAGCTGTATGTATATGTGTGTATACATACATACGTATGTGTATATGTGTTCCGGCAAATTCCGGAATAAGTGATTTTTAGAAATGTATCTTTATAAATTATGTGCCGCTCAACTGATTAGGCCAAAATAACTGTCTAGCGGTTTTGCCACCTACTAAATCAGCTTTATGGACGACCAAGCCGCCTCTTCTTATTTTCTTATCGTCGAATTCTTGGAGTCGAATTCAGTTGATCCTCAGTTTCGCCTGTCCCCGGTTCCATGACTACAATGCTCTAAAACTCCACGATTATGCCATTCTGAAGTGTATCACCACCGTCAATATTACATATATATATATATATATATATATATATATATATATATATGTATAGATAGATAAATAAATATATAGATAGATACATATGTATATATGCATATATACACATACATAAATACATAATTACACATATCCATACACATATATACACACACACACACACATATATATATATATATATATATATATATATATATATATATATATATATATATTTATATATATATGTATATATATATATATATATATATATATGTATATATATATATATGTGTGTGTGTGCATATTTATGTGTGTATGTATGAGTGTATCTATCTATCTGTCTATATATATATATATATATATATATAAAAGAACTTGTCTGTTTGTTTGTCCGCTATAGAATCATAGACTGTTTAACCCACCGGGACCAAATTCGGCACAGTTAATGTTTAGGACCCGAGAAACTTAAATCAGCAAAAACGAAGTTTGGGGCTCAATTAGTTTTTTTTTAATTAATTTTTTAATGAGTCTTTGTGCCCCTAGAGGTGCGACTACCTCCTGTGGAAACAGGCCGTTCCCCACAACATCTTATCAGTGAAATCTGAACCTATCCCCCGCGCGGTCATAACCAACCCCTCTTTCCCCGCGCGGGGGGGGGGGGAGGGAGAGCTTCATGGTAATTATCTTTGGCCTTGCCCCTAACTGACTGACTGACTGACAGATAACGCACAGCCAAACAGTTGGACATAAAGAGCTGAAATATTGCATGGCGATTCTTCTATAGTGGAGTCTATAGTGGAGGGGTGAACTAAGAAAGATTTTTGAAAAATTCTTCTTTGATTTTTTAAAACTAAATTTTTAAGCTGTTTTTCTAATTTTTTTATGTTTGCATTTAACCCTTTGAGGGGCGCCGTTTGCACAGTGCAAACGCCTAAATCTAGTCTCTTCTTTTCACTTGCATTCTATGTATTCCAGTTAAATGAACAGAAAAATGGTTAGTACTGCCATCTGTTATTAGTTTAAAGAAGTAAAAACATTTTGCAACCTTTATTTCGAAGAAAATTTTCAAGATTCTTTAGGGTAAAAAATCGGGAAAAATCTCCACCGTGTAAAAGGTGGAGGTTCTTGCCCCTGAAAGGGTTAAAATGATAATCCGAGGGTTATAAAATTTATATCACGAGAAAGATCATAAAAATTCCTTTAAAACGAAAATTTTCGAATCTTTACCGACCTTTTCTGATTTTTGGTGAATTTTTAAATATTAATTTTTAGAATTTAATTTATGAAATGCTGATCACGTGGTTTCTTTTCTTTTTGTGATACTTTAAATTAATTTTGCGTTGCATGCATAACAACGAAATAAATTGACAAAAGAAATATTAAAATACGGTAAAATATAAAACTTAACCACTAGACTAACAGAGATGGGAGTTTTTAAGAATGCAGTTCAAATTAGTATGTTTTAACACGACTTTCCCGGCTCTGCTTTGTGTCCTTTGTTATTTGCAATTTTTCTCATCGCTTGAACCGATTTACAATTTGCTTTTTCTACGGTTTTTGGCCTTAGAAAAATTAAAAACCGAATTACAATTCGCTTTTACAACGGTTTTTGGCATTGGGAAAATTAAAAACCTATACGGTTTTTGGCCTGTCGACAATAAAAAACTGAATCACCAAAGTAAGGAAAATAGGCTTCATGTGGAATCCCGCCTTACTTTGAATAAATAAAGGGGATAATGCATCTTGCCCTTTACCTCTTGGGTGATGTGGAACAAACTGAGCTTTTAAGGGAAAATAAATAATAAAGGCAAATGTAAATTATAAAACTTATTTCTAATTAAACAGTGGATCAAACAAATATAATTAAATCTAATTAAAAGAATCTAACAAATATAATTAAACAGTAAACTTATTCAATCCAAACGTGCAAATCACGCAACACTGTGTTATTAAATCTCAATAAAATCACACGTATAATCAGACGAAGGTCCGCAGGCTCAAAGTTTCTTTCTTTCTTATTGTTTGTATATCATTTCATAGAAACGCGCTAAGCGCAATCTGTCTAGCCAGATGAACATGAAGAGCGGGGGGTGCAGCCCAGTATTTTTTTGATGGAATGCATCAAAAATTTTATATCTATATATCTACCCGGGCATCGCCGGGCAATAATGCTAGTATATATATATATATATATATATATATATATATATATATACTATGGGTCCATTTATCGGAAAATTCTAACATCCTGGAACCATAGCAGTAGAGCTTTTTCTAGATATTCTTGGGATGCATTTCTCATATGTTTCCATCCTCTAGCAAATTTTGATTTTTCCCATGAATCTAAAATTGATTCCTTGTTTTTCAAATAAGTTGACAAGATATTTTTTTTAATTCCATAGTCAGATGCTAACTTTGTTTTACATTCGCCATTCTCTACTCTCTTTAAAAATTGTACCTTTTTCTCCAAAATTAGGGTTTTGTACTTTCCACAAGTAGACATCCTGAATTTTTACACTTTCACATCACACACTGAGGAAGAAAAACTAGATCACATTAACTTGTCTACACTGCAGGCATAACTGACGTAGCTCCCTAGAATCTGTAGTAAAGACTGGTTTTTCTGAAATTCTAAGAAAATCAATACAAATAACGGAAAATCGCTTTGTCCGTTAAGCACAAATAAGGACAATAGCCACTAACGTTTAGCGGAAATGCAATAGTCTAGGAATGCGGGCATGTGCCTCTTTACATAGAAGAAAAATACAGGTGATTTTGACACAAAAAATAATAAATACAGCCTGTATTTTCTCCGTTAATTGAGGAAAAAGAAATTTTTTTTGTCAAATTTTTAGTTCGAATTAACCCAATTGATAAAAATTTAATTCGAATTAATGAGATTTTTTAACATTAACTTCAATACAAGTTTTTTCGGGCCTTTGGATTAGTTCGAATTAACCGAAAGTTCAAATTAACCGAGTTCGAATTAACGAGCGTCTACGGTATATATATATATATATATATATATATATATATATATATATATATATATATATATATATATATATATATATATATATATATATATATATATATATATATATATATATATATATATATATATATATATATATTATATATATATATATATATATATATATATATATGTATTTGTAAATATGTATACATGTATATATAAAGCTTTTATTATTTTCTGGTGTGGAGGCTTAATGGTTTGAATCTATTTTTGGATTGTTTAGTAGGGTGGAACGAAAAAAATTTTTTTTTTAAATTTCAATATGCGGTAGTTTTTAAAAGTTGCCTTTTTGGATTAGAATAAAGATTATAAAATTTTATTTCTTTACTAAAATATTTTCAGGTGTCGCCAAGGGCTTCGAAATGGTTATTTTTTTAAGAAATGCATTTTTTAAAATTTCGTTTATACTATATTAAAGTAATAATGTATATTTTTTGTAAATAAAATATTCAAAATATTTTTTTTGCAGCAATCTTATATAATCTAAGTATTTCTAAGTTTTAGATGCCATTACATAGCAACTGATTTTGTAGAATTTCGCGGCTTTTATCATATTATCTTTATAGTGTCATATTCTTATAATACAATTTGGAATGGAAGAAAAACAGTTTTTAAATAACGGACCTCAGTTAAAATAAACAAATTACACTTTTTTAGAAAAATGTTAATGTAATGTATTTAAAGACAAAATGTTATTTTGAAAAAAACATTCATGTTTTTCAAATGTCCGTACTAATCACGCGTGTTTTCCACTACTTATTTGAATGACACAATGAATTGTTTTTGTTTCAAATTTTGGCATTATCTTTGAGAATGTATTTTCGTTTTTATCAATAATTCTCTTCAAGAAGTACCACGAATGGACAAGGATGACTCGGTAACTAATTTATCAATCTGTTCCGTCCACTATCAGCAATGATCGTTCATAAGCGGCAGGACTGACCTAGTAATTTGTTATTTTTCTAACGGTTTGTGGAAGCATCTACTTTTTGATCAGAAATCTGTTGCACGTGTAGTGAGCAGAGGGTCTAAAACGGCTTCTGCACAATTATTCTGTTTTTTTTATGTATTCTGTAAAGGGAAAGGTTTGGAGTATGTCTGAGAAATGAAAGATATTACTCGTCAGTCATCTGTATTTAACTCATAATTAATTCTTTATGCTTATTGGATTTTTCATTTCCCAACGTTGATCCATCCCTTACATTCAATTAAATTATGTAATTGTATTCTATTAAATGTGCAAGTATATTCTATTAATAGCATGTGTATTCTATTAAATGTGCAAGCATATTCTATTAATCGCGAAAATGTATTCTTTTAATTGTGCATATGTATTCTATCAATTGTGCTTATGTAATTATTTTGTTTAAATTTGAAATAAATCTTAAAATCCTTATAGTCCACTAAATCCATAAATCTCACACAATACTTTGTACTGCTTGTGTGTGACATAGAAAATTATTGAAGTCAATAAGTTGACTCTCGTGATAAGATTATTTTACTTCCTTTACAAACTGCTTTAGTTTGTCATCAGAAACATACCTCATCGTAGGAGGTTTCGTTACTTTAACAGAACCATATCATGAGCCTCGTCGCTCCACAGAATATTCCACGGCCCTGACAGATCATCAGCCATTCTGCTGAAAAAACTAACTGCGAATGCGATCCGTTGTGGCTTGTCCCTATCAAGGATCTCTACGGTATGGTAGATCTTGTACGGGAAGAAGTGCATTATGTTTCTGACCACTTACCGGACGGTGCTGCAAGGACAGCCTGTCTCTCGAGAAATTGCACGTGCTCTACTGCCTCCAGAATCAGATGTTTGCGACTGTGTGGCAACAGCTGTCTTGACAGATTCAACAACTACCGCTGTGACCGGTTTACGGCCTCTTCTAGGTTGAACTCCTAATTTTCCGGTCTCTTCAAATCTCTGAATCATGCCCGGATATATTTAGTAGACATTGGTCCATGCCGCAGTTATTTTTTTTTATTGGACGAAATTCACAAACTGCAGTAAAATCATTCCCTCTTGTTTTCGTAAATCAGTTTTACCAATAACGCCCGTTCAACTAAATATACCGTCATCATGAAAGCCGGAAACATCGAAATAAAACATGACAACTTCTACAAATGTTTTACACCAATGCCTGTTGTGTATAAAGCTTCATCCTCTTTTCACGCATGCGAATCTCGAGATTTTTTTCTCTGGAACCGACGGATTTTCCCGGTTTTACATTTAAATACTTATATTTTTCTGAATTGTTAACATTGTTTATGTATTCCGTTTTGGTCGTTTATTTCTTAAATTTAATGTTTTTTCGTGAAAAGCGCCATATGGTGGATATTTTTCAACTATTTTTTTTTCGAAACTCCGTGAGCGCATCTTGTGTATTTATAGTCTATATACCCAATGTGGTTGCATTCCGTTCACCCATTTGAGATAGAGGATGCTGTTTATAGGGGTTTAATTATAACCACCCTGTATATATATATACACACACTGAAGAGACAAGAAAACAACACCTGCTTAATATCGTGTAAGGCCGAAAAGAGCCAGGCAGGATTGCGGCAAAGCGCCGTGTCATGGACTCGACTAATGTCTGAAGCTATCCTGGAGGCAATTCTCAACATGAATCCTGCAGGGCAGTCCACAAATCCATAGGAGAGCGAAGGGGCGGAGATCTGTTCTGAACAGCACGCTGCAAGGCATCCCAGATATGTTCAGTAAACATTTTATTAATGTATTACATTAATAAACATTTGATAGTACATTAATAAACATTTTATTAATGTAATATCAACAATTTTGAAAATTCAGCAATGTGTTTCCAGTCATGAACAGTACATTGGAGCTGCTGGCGGGCTCAGGCAAGGCATAATGCTTTCAGCCGTGCAGTCCTCAACTGTACACGAATGGGCCTGAAACTCCGAAAGCCCATATCAATGAAGTTCCTTTGAACAGTTTGCACGCAATTTAAGGAAGTGTTTTTGCACGTCTATCTCGTTTAAGAATTATCGTCAGACGTCGACGCTCCAGTTCTTCCAAGGTATTTTTTCAACCGCATTTATGTCAGAGATTTGATGTTTTACCGGTTACCTGACATTCACGGTACATTCGTGAAATATGCGTGCGTGAAAATCCAAATTGCATCGCTACCTCGGAGATGCTATATCCCATCTCTCGTTCGCTGACTATAACGTCACGTCCAAACTCACAAAAAGCGTGATAACCTTCCATTGTACAAACAGGAATAGATCTAACATCTTCGCCAGACACCTGTTGTCTCATATAGGTTCTGCCGACCGCATCGCGTTACGCTGATTGGTTGCATATCTCCGTTATTTGCATACGCACACCTGTACCAGTTTTTTGGCTCTTCAGTGCATATATATATATATATATATATATAATGCTATCAAATATGGGGGGGGGGTGATCACGTAAACTTTAAATGGGGTCTTTGTTAAAGGAGAAATAAGATTTATCAATTTAGGGTTGGGAAATCGTAAAAATCGGAATAAAAGCATCGCGGGGAAAATACAGTCAAGGACAAGAAAATTAGCGCACCAAGAAATAATTGCGGGATCGTAACGAAACTTGCAATGAAGGTACATGTCGGGGAGATATGCAAATGATTAGAAATGCAGCGTGATTGCGCATTACGTATAGCCGGTAGAGGGCGTTGAACATCGTACTCTGTGATGTATAAAACAGGTAACCAAAGCTTGTTTGAGTGTGCTGAATCATTTACAAAGGAAGAGCTGAGATAGACATGCCATTACGCCTTGTTCGAAGACAATATAAGCAGTTGTCGCAGTTTGAGAGGGGGAGAATCGTCGGGATGATGGAAGCTGGGTGGTCAGCTAGGCGAGTAGCTCGTCAATTAGGCCGCTCTGGGATGGATTTGATTGACGGCTATTCTCCGCCCCAGCCTCAGCTTCGGTGCAACCGTCATACTGACGTAATCTGACTTTGGAAGATGCGTGGTAACTTAAAAACTGAACGTAAAGGGTTGAAATTTTCAGAGACAATGGGATTATTGATTGAGAAAGACGTCCCGCTTGACGGGCACACATTTTGGAAAGAAAGGAAATAATTATTAGGAAATAGAGCTGAGTAATTAATTGTAAGTTAATAAAGATATTTAGGAAAATCAACTAGACTGGGTTCTGGCTAATCACACCTTGACTGCTGATAGAAGAAGATGGAGATTTCGGGAGCCGACTGCAGTTCTAAATGTAAAAGGAGTTCAGACTACATGGTTTAAATTATGGGTGTGAAGTAGCCAATCTGACACATATATATATATATATATATATATATATATATATATATATATATATACATATATATACAAGGTGCGCCCATAAAGTATCCGGATATTCTTTTTATAAATAAGAAAAATATTACTCACCTTCAAATAAATTTATCTCCTTCAAAATAGTCGCCAAAGGAATTTATACAATTTTTCAAATGTTTCTTTAAGTCATCGAAACATTGTTTATAGGCGTTAGAACTAGCCGTTCGAAAATAGGCGTAACATTTGATTTAATATCCGAGACGTTTTCAAATCTCTGTCCTTTCATGGCCTTCAAGCTTTGCAAAAAGGAAAAAAATCAGCTGGCGATAAGTGGGGAGAATACGGTGGGGAATTTATCACTGTAGTTGAATGCTTAGCAAGATATTGTTGTATAGAAAATGCTGTGTGGGGCCTAGCATTATCGTGTAAAAGATACCATTGCCCAGAATCAAACAGTTCCTACCTAACTCAACTTATCCTGTTTCCTAATCGAAAAATCCCCTCCTTGTAAAAATTCTGATTAATTGTTTGATTTTCAGGAACAAATTCGTGGTGAATAAGTCCTTTGTAATCAAAAAATGCAACAAGTTTCACCTTAGTCTTTGATTTTGACAATCGTGTTTTTTTTTGTGTGTGTGGGAGAAGACGGTCCTTTCAACTGCGCACTTTGTCTTTTTGTTTCTGTGTCGTGTTGTACACACCAGGTCTCATCTCTTGCTATAATACACTTTAAGAAGTTGTTGTCGTGTTGCGCAGTAGTCAAAAAATCTTCACAGCAAGCTTTTCTGTCTTCGTTTTGCTGTTCTGTCAAAATCCGAGGCACAAATGTAGTACAGACTTTCTCATTTTCAGATTTTCAATTTAAATTAATCTACAGCTTTCTTTGCTTATCCCAAGCATATCTGAAAGTTGCTGAGTTGTTACACGTCTATCAGCTTTTACCAAAGAATGAATTTTCTTCCCTTTTTCCTTATTCTTTGAAGTTGAAGGGCACCCTGGCTTTGGTTCCTCTTCAATGCTTTCTCGCCCACATTTAAAGCGATTGTACAACTCATACACTTGTGTTCTTGATAACGATGAATCACTATATACTAATCGAATCATATCTAAAGTTTCAGCATTAAATTTACCCAATTTGTAACATAATTTAATGTTACAACGTTGTTCCATTCCGAAGCAAATTTTTTTGTACATTGCCTTCACAGTAAATGAAAATTACTACGCCGTTTTGATATGCATACGACTAAATAACCAGTTTGAACTAGCTTTAACAAGAGTTGGGATGTTACTCTTTCTAGCCAGATGATTATTCTGTCGCTTTTTTATTTTATCGTTTGATATTTTAATTTGTCCGGTTAATTTATGGGCGCACCTTGTACTTGCATATTTCCTGTTATTGCAGGATTTTTGAAAGTGAAATTCTTCATTCTTTTTGTCAACAGAGAAATGACATATTTTATTTTTCTTGTAAGATGCACATACGATTTACATATTGGGGTATACAAGAGTCAGCAAACATTTAAAAAATTCACAGTAAAAGATTAACGTATGGCAAAGCAATAAGTACAGATACACATGTTTATGTTGGATTTTATTTAAGGCCCGAAAAATATTTTACATAATTAATTGCAAATATCTCTACCAGGTGGCTCTTCATCTGTAATAAGCTGCAATTGTTATAACAATGCTTCAACAACAATGCTTTATCAGGTAAGGTCAACATGGCAAACATTTAGCCATAAATAACACTTGTTCTCTTTGCAGTTCCATTTATAGAGGCCAAGTTTATAGGCACTGTAATACTGGTGCAGTAACATCTGGTGGACGTATTTATAATTAATTATGTTTTTTCTGGGGGGTTGGGTTTTTAAAAAGAACATAATGTTATATCATGCATGTACGCGCTTGTTGCGTGGCCATACGTTAACTAATCATTGAATTATCGATTTTTCAAATGTTAACAGGTTTTTTAATCATCCGGTAGTACATTGTAGAACAAACACTATCACATAAAGGGGATGAAAACTATTGTCTGCCTTTCAGATATCATACAGGTTAAACGTTGATCTTCTATTCGACATGTTCTCGATCTGTCTCATTCTCTTCTTATTCTTGTTCCATTTTATTACTGGATAGGCAAGTATATCGAACAGCATTTCGATGAAATCGAACATTGAGACCAAGGATATCCCTAGCCACATGCCCATGTAACCTCCTATGTAGCTGAATAATTCAACATTCTGGAAAGAAAAAGGCTTTTTCAGACACTGAAGTACTTACATTTTGTTTCAAGGATGATCCGCAAATTTTAAATATGGGACCGTCTAACCCAGATATTTTGAACCTAAAGGGTATATATATATATATATATATATATATATATATATATATATATATATATATATATATATATATATATATATATATATATATATACAGGGTGTCCCAAAACGACCGCATAAACTCTGCACAGCTAGATTCCTCGTTGGGAGTACATAAAAACTGCCCAAACAAGCGTTCCTGTACGATCCATAGTTTACGAGAAAAATACGAAAAACAAAGTATGACGTCACTGCCAGTGCAAGAAAAAACACTTTATTGAACATATCAACAGCATGCACAATTAAAATCAGATGTTCAAAATGTCCGCCGTGCATGTCGAGGCAGGAATTGAGCACGCCGTGGAATGGCTGTCATCACACGTTGCAGCATCGCGGGGTCCACCGAAGTACAAGCAGCACGCAGACGAGCAACTAAGTCCATTTGTGTTGACACTACATCTCGATACACCAGTTCCTTAAGATGGCCCCATAAAAAAATACAACGGTGTAAGATCTGGCGAACGTGGCGGCCATTGAACCGGACACCCATCCGATCCAGCGGCCATCCGGACCGTCCGATCCAGCGGCCGGGGTATTCCATATCCAGCCAACCACGTACAGGAGCACAGAAATGCGCCGGAGCCCGATCATGCTGGAACCAAAGTCCCTGTATTGCCGCTAATGGTATGTCATCGAGGAACACGGTTAAGACCTCATTGAGAAACACCAAGTACGACTGTCCCGAGAGCCGTTCAGGCAACAAATATGGTCCAAGCAGGCTATCCCCGAGTATGCCGGCCCACACGTTAAGAGACCAACGTTCCTGATGTTTCTGCGGCTGGATTGCATGCGGATTGACCTGGGACCACATATGGCTGTTGTGATCGTTGAATACCCCATCACGAGTGAAACATGATTCATCAGTCCACAGGATATGTGCAGTGAAACCATTATCTGTGTTCTGTTGCTGCAACAGCCATTCACAGAAGGCCACGAGTTTCTGAAACTAATCTGGTTTCAGACCTTGCACGGTTGTGTACCGAAATGGGTGTGGCCTCTCAGACCGTAAAAGCCTGTGCACAGTACATTTACTCGAAGTCATCTCACGGGCTAATGCGCGTGTGCTTACCTCGGGCGTCTCTTCTACCCGCTGCAATATTGCATCCGCCTGTGCTACCGTCAGGCTGCTCCGTGGTCTTCCAGTATCGTGAAGATTGGCTGTTGGCAAGACGCTTCCCGTATTCCGCAGTCTGTCGTCCAGCCTACGGATGACGTTGACATCGGGAGGACGGCGGGACGGATATCGACGGGCATACTCCCTAGCAGTTCGTAAGGCATTTCCATTACATCGGCCGTACATCAAGTACATGTCGCAGTATTCACGAATGGAGTACATGGCCACCATACGAAGACTACCGGTAGCTGCAAGATGCAGCCTTTTAAATACCAGTTCAACGGCGGCTTAACGTCATTCCATGGCACGCGAGTATGCATGACGCGATATGCGCGGCGAACGTTTTAAACATTATCGTCTGGAAAGATATGCAAATATTGTTGTTGATATGTCTAATAAAGTGTTTTTTTCTTGCACCGGCAGTGACGTCATACTTTGTTTTTCGTATTTTTCTCGTAAACTATGGATCGTACAGGAACGCTTCTTTGGGCAGTTTTTATGTACTCCCAACGAGGAATCTAGCTGTGCAGAGTTTATGCGGTCGTTTTGGGACACCCTGTATATATATATATATATATACATATATACCTATTTATTTATTGTTATTGCAAAAGTTTTCATTGTACGTATTCCTCTAGGCGTTCGACGGACTTGTAACCAAACTCTGTGATGTAATTTAATAAAACACGATCATACGACAGTCTCTACCTGAAAACCAGTGACGATCCAAGCAGCACAATACGCGCAATCGTGCTCCACCGGACTGTATTCTTTTTACACGAATTCCTTTCTTCGTCACATAATTTGTCAGCGCATGCGACACTGATATGACTGAAGTGGAGGACCTATTGAGCCGAGAATTCAAAACAAGCACTCGGGAAGAAAATTAAGTCATTTGTAACGTGATGCTCACCCTCAGCACTGCATTTCAAAGTTACATTATATGTCAGTCGCTGTATTTCAGGCTGTTATGTGCTAACCCTGTGGATTCGCTAACCTCTAAGTTAACCTATGAAGAAAATGTGTGAAAATATTTACAGTTAGAAAATTGCTGATAATCCAATAAAAATGGTATTTCCATATAGCCTGAACTTTTCTGCACCTTGTCACAGGATTCATTTTATAAATTTCGTTAACCAAGTGATTAATAAGTGTTTAAAACACACTACACCAAAATTTTTCCCCGAATAATTTTAATTTTAGAATGTTATATATATATATATATATATATATATATATATATATATATATATATATATATATATGTGTGTGTGTGTGTGTGTGTGTGTGTGTGTATGCATGTTGTATATACTTTAAAATAAAGGTTTAGTAGGTACGGCTATCGTAACTTTTTTCGGTGTAATGTAAAGTTAATTTGGTGTATAAAATCATAAAGACTCATGGTTAATATTTACAGAAATATGATTTCAAAAATTCTCTTTAAAACATTCAGTCCTCAAGTACTTAAATGAAATTGCATATAATTGGGGAAATTTTCAAAACTTACCTAAAATTTCGGTTCATGTTTGTATTTTGTTATGCTCATTCGTCTGAGACTAATAGTGATAAACATAAAGTCATTTCTGAAAGGAATAAAAGAAAAAAAATCGGAGAGCTAACAAAGGACATCAGGTAAAACAACAAATGCTACTTATGTAGTAGCAACAAATATTACTGTTTTCCTTTATTCTTTACTTTTATTACATTAATAATTGGACTGTCTGGGATTATCACTCTATTATTTTTTGATAAAAACTTAGGATATTTTATTAATGAATTTGTTTTTGAATTTTTTTCCTTCCAAGTAAGATTTGTTGTTGAAAGAGTAAAATTTCCTGTCAGGTAATATATTCTTTTCTCATTTTCAGCCATATAGATTTCTAATTTAATCTCCTAAATTCATTTACCAAGAATAATTAATAATTATTACATTATAACAAGAATAGCAATTTTTAATTATCAAGTATAATTCTTAAAAGGGAAAATGAACCAACTCATCTTACTTTTTTAAATTTATGCTAAAATAAAGCTTCATAAATTTCTTAACGTCTTTGTAGTTTGAATTACGAATAGACATACAAAACTTAACAAAATTTCATAAGAGAGCCTTTCAAGTTTTTTTTCCTTTGTGAAAATAAATTGCTAATAACCAAAATATTTTATAACAGCAATTTTGCAAAATAATGGTACTTTATTAAAAATACTCTGCTAACGTTACTTTAAAAGATTTCTGAGGTGGATTTTCGTGAACGAAGCTATAAATCTTGATATATAGTATACATTTCAAATTGTAGAACAACATTGCATCGGAATTGATGCAAATCATATTTAGAATTAGGGTCTAGGATTTTTAGTAAACTGTATCAAACATGTGAAGGATTTTGACAATTGTAAACAACTAGTCTTTAAAATATAAGATGGTTTTTTAAGTATTTCATATATGCTGAATAACCATGAATTAGTTTTTAATTTAACAGTTTAAAACTTATAAAACATTAATAATATGTGTTATAAAACAAACTTAACCTATTTAAGACTGGCGTTGCTAAAACGCAACATTAATTTCTGTATTTTTTAAAGGAATGTTCTAAGTTTTGTACATCTGAAGTAACATTTTTATTATATTCTCTATACTTTAATAGATAATAACACATTTTTTGTTTCCACATTTGCCCGCTTTAAGCAATTGCAAAAAATTGTTTTTTTCTGGTGTTTTGAAAGGGAAAAAATGATTAATTTCAAATAATAACCTTAGATAGCAGCACATGTTAAATTTCTTATTTGATGCTTGTTCCGAGTTTACTAGAGACTAAAGAACAAAATGGCTTCATCAGGTAAGGCATAATTTTTGTTTTTATGTTTCTTAATTCATATTTTTAAAAATGTTGCGAAAACGCAACATCAGTTCAATGTGTATTACTTAATTTCAATGTGTATTATTAGTGTTGCCTAGTTTTTATGCAGTAGATTGGTATTTTTTTCATTTCAGATAAGTTTGATTTTCGACATTGGAAGAGACATTGGAGTATTTTCATGGACTAGATGATGATGATATTTCAGAATCGTCCACAACAGAAGCAAATGATGAACCATAAATCGTCATTATCCGTCCAGATCCGCATGATTTGACGGATGAAGAAGCTATTGATGATAATATTTTATATGAAAATGTCGAATCACCTAAAGACATTGCAGGTGAAATGGACATTTTTTTCTAATAAATGTAAAAGTAAGCAATATAGTAAGAAAAAGGAGCATATTGCATGGGAAAAATGGATACTCTACATGGATTCTAAAATAAGTTTATTAGAGTTTCAGAGATCTATATCTTTGAGAGAGCCATATCTTTGATAAAAAGGCTTGCAGAAATGCAGATGAATTCTGTTTTACCTGAAACTTCACATATTGGAAGACCATCTTCAATTCAAAACCTAATTCTCAACGAAACTCGGAAAGACCGTATGGGCCATATTATTACTAAAAATAGTAAAAATAAACAAAAAAATGTAATCATGGCAAAAGTCGAACGATTACTGTATGTAATAAGTGTAATGTATCTCTTTATGCGAAATATTTCAAAGATTTTAAAAAAAAATCAAAAATTATATAATTTTAAATTTTTATATTTTAAAATTTTTTATACCGCTTTGGACTGATGTTGCGAAAACGCAACATTTTGTAACTCTCGTAAAAATAAATTTAATTTTATGGAAACAACTTATTTGTGTAATTAATGGTCTAAGAAGTGTTAAAAACTGTTTGGTGCATTTCCAATAAAGGAAACATGGAGCGGTCCTAAATGTGTTAATAGTAATTTTTAAATAGTAATAAAATATTACATTTAAAATTTTTATACTACCTTTGTCCAAACGAACAGATTGAATGCAGTGTATCATACCATATATTACCTTATTAAAAATAATGAACACATTTATGTTTTCCGTAAAAATGAATTTTGAATAATCTAGATATTTTAAAACAGCCACGTCACAAAGCAATAGTACTTTTTTAAAAATACTCTGTAAACTTCGCTAAAGAAGTTATACATATTTTATCCTTCTCCGAAACAGTGTATAAAGTTTCTAAATGATTTTACGAACCAATTCCAAATAGTCACAATGGGATTATTGCGGGGTTCGATTTTACACGTCTTGCTAACCGTAAATGCTCACGGTTGTGTCACCTTATGGCTTAATGTTATTTCGCTTATCTTAATAATTTAACAATATTCTATAACTCCTCCTAATTGCATTTTTACATTCCTCCCAAGAACGTCTCATATTTCTTTATGCGAATAACTTCCTTCATTTTACACCACTTCCTGTGGCTTCATAGCGCAGTCGGTAGCAAGTTCACTTGTTGAACTTTCGTCTCAATTTCAGCTGACAATACTTTTTTCTCAGTTAGGGGAGAAGGAACCATGAAACTCAAATTATCTCATTTTCAATTTTTAAGTCTATATACAAAATGAGAATAATTTATAATTTTCTTTATTGCATTGGAAACCATTAGAATTCAAAATTAGGATGTTTTTGCAGAATAAGGCCTGTTTCTCAAAATAAAAATTCAAAAATTTTAACGTTATTCAAAATGCTCTATTACCCCAGTCAAAATAGACCCGATTTTGACGAATGGCTAAAAAAAATATGAAAGTTTTGAAATTTGGTGGAGATGTTTGTTTAGGCATGCTAATGAACATACTAAAAGTCCTCACCGATCAGACCTGAGCTTTCGCGGCCATCTTGGAAAATGTGTACACTTTTTTGGTTTTTTGGAAATATCTTTAAAAATATTGATTTTATAAAAAATAATTAAATGCAAAAATTAAAGAGCATTAAATTATGAACAAAAATCATTCATAAAATTTTTTTATGTGTCTAACAGGAACAAAGATAATTGACTTTGAAAAGAGTGCACTATCACACCTGGGACGCGCAAGCGCGGTTCCCCATCGCGGTGGGGGGAAATACCCGCGCATGTGCATACCATAATTAGCCAAATTAGTTTTACACTAAACGGGAAGGTTTTTTGTATTTTTTCAAATAACTAGGGAAATATTAACTTTACGTAAAAAAAGTTTATTTAAAAAATTAAAAAACATTAAATTATGTGCAAAAACGATTTTATACATTTTTGTCGTAAACCTAACAGGAACGAAGATATTGACTATAAAATGTGCGTTGATAATGGAGGTAGCTTCTACAAAAAACATATATTATATTTTTTATAAGTCTAACACGAACAAGGATAATTGACTTTGGAAAGAGCGCACTATCACACCAGGGACGCGCATGCGGGGGTGCCCATCGCGATGGCTGGAAGACACGCGCATGTGCATACCGTAAGGCGCCAAATCAATCTTACCCTAGCATTTTCCTAGCCAGTTAATAGTTAGTCACCGTTCCGTGTGCGTCTGTGAACAATGGCTGATACGAAACTATGTTTTATATGTAAAAAATTAATGTCAAATGATGATTTCGTGAATGTGGGAGAAAAGGGGATCGACGCTTTAAGAGAGCTAGTGTCCAAAGAAAAGACAATAAGCATGAACAGTTGGAACATTTAAATTCTGTTTCGGTTCATTCGTTGTGTCGGAGAAATTACACCAGATCAGGAAGTATAAAAGTTGATTTAAAAAGAAATGCAGAAATCGCGTCAACATCCCAAAGTGAAGAGCGCGCGGTAAGTTTGCGATCTTTTTTACCTCAGTTCGATTTTCGAACAAAATGTTTCTTTTGTACGGCAGTGATAGACGAAGAATTCAAAGCAAGACAAAAGAAAAAACCAACTGACAGGCGAAGAACTATATACGAAGTTAGGAGTCTCGAAATGAAAAACAATGTTCTTGAAGCTGCAGAGAATAGACATGACCAGTGGGGAGAGGAAGTTCAGTGTCGTATAATAAACGTTGCTGATTTAGTTTCAGCTGATGCGATTTATCACCAAGATTGCTTCATGGCCTTTTTTCAACAAACTGCACCAATCAGAAAGAGAGGGCGGCCTGAGTCGGATTACGTCTCAGCAGCTGTAGACGAAATATCCTTCTTCCTTGATAATAATGAGGACTGTCAATTCTCACTACCCGAACTCAAATCTGAAATTGCAGGGCTAGTTCCAGACAACATCACTTTGAGAAATAAGTTGAAACAAAAATACACGGGATGGCATTATTTTTGCTTCAAATTCCAAAAACGTTACTGTCATATGTTTACGTAATACTGGAATGAATGTCTTATCAGACTCTTGGTACGACAAAAGGATACGAAATGATCGTGAGGAGCGTCTACGAATAGTACAAACTGCTGCAGCCATAATAAAAAAAGATATCCAGACACCAGTTTATGACACTCATTGCTACCCTCCAAGTGATAACTTTTTCAGAGATGTGAACAAGGGTATTCCAGAAAGCCTAAAATCTTTTTTGGAGCACTTGGTTATTAA
The DNA here is from genome assembly GCA_907164885.2 of Dolomedes plantarius. Classification (NCBI taxonomy): domain Eukaryota; kingdom Metazoa; phylum Arthropoda; class Arachnida; order Araneae; family Dolomedidae; genus Dolomedes; species Dolomedes plantarius. The sequence goes on from OU015490.1 coordinate 146,094,731, forward strand.
AAAAAAGACTACTAAGGCGGAAAAAAGTCACTTTAATAGCTCACGTCATTATATCAGCGCTAAGGCCATGATCATTTATGTCTCCTCTGCTCAATAGTCTTGCTTTATTTTTGTACAAAAAGTTCTGTTCCAAGAATTTAATAACAATTCTCTCGAATTTGGGATTTTGTTCTTCTTACTATGAAGCCCAAACACTTGAGATGTCAGCCATAAATCATCCGCAACCCCATATGCGCGAGGGATCATACTGCCAATTAGTATTTGACAATGCAGATTTCAATGTGTCGATGGCCTGACGACAATCGATGGCCTGAATACGTTTCAAAGCATGGGGGGGCATTGCTTGTTTTACTCCAGAGTCATCAGTGGAACCCGGGTCGAAGATAAAAAAAATTAGCCGAACTTACATCCGTATCGACCGTAGGCAAAATGGGAATTATTCCTCTGGAAACGTTTGAAAACTTTCGAGGGCCTGGGTTAAAAACAATTACTATCGAAGATTTGAATGTCTTAAATCCTTTAGCGGAAGATTTACCACTGCCTAAGCCATCTGATATATCCTGGATGTGTGCTAAGTGGTTAGGTCTTCCACAGATACCTGAATTGAAAGGATTTTTCCATTGTATAACCAGAAACCAGCCTTGTGAAAAGACCAAAGTAATACCCCTTCCTTTTGTTAATTCACCACCAAGCAAGTATGGCACCATTTTCACTGTGCTGAAATATGCTGCCCAGCAGTGTGTTAAAATGCACCAAAAGTCTTGCATACTCACGTTTGACCAACCACTGTATATTAAAGCTCGAGAGATAGTCGCAACAACATCCAATCCATTATTATCAAGTTGTATTGTGAGGCTTGGTGTATTCCATCTTTTAATGTCATTCTTAGGCTGCATTGGGTACATAATGGCTGGAAGTGGGTTAAAAGAAATACTCACTTTGATTTATGCACCTACGTCAGTAGAAAAAATGTTGCCTGACCATGCATACGCTAGGGCCGTCCGAACTCATTTATTGACCCAAACAGCTCTAGCAAAAATAATTTTTGACGACATGGACATATCGGATTTGGTATGTAAAAATCTCCGTGAGTTGTTTCGAGATTTTGTTACTGAACCACCATCGCAAGAAACCTTAAACACACACACTCAAATACGAGCCATCGAAATTAAAATGAGGAAGACTTTGGAGCACCTGAAAAAGAAAGGCCCAACTGCCTGTGGGGCTGGAAGCGTCAAGAGAAAATTCTTGTGCCATCACAACTATGGATGCAGTAGTTCCCGATTCAGTTTTAAACATGGTGTTTTGCAACTGTAAGACTGACTGTGGATAAGATGCGGATGTCGGAAAGCAGGCATCAACTGCACAACGGCCTGCAATAATTGCAATGGAGTATGTCAGAATTGCATCAGCCCTGTTGATGATGACGATCCAATGAAAGAAGTTGATGAATGGGCCGATGCTAGCGGATCCATAGACGATCTATACATGCCTGACGAAGGGGAGAATCCCGTTCCGAAAAAAGCACGTAAATCCTGAGTAGGTAAGCTTTAACAATTATTCGCAATGGAAATCTGATAGTGAATACCCCCAAGTTTACTACATTCATGTATAAAATTAATAATTATTAATTATCTACATAGCCAAAAACATTAAAGTCTATTTTCTTGTGTTTAAAGAAAGCCGAAATGTGGGAGAGGTTAGAAATTCAGGTTAGAAGAGCGCCTGCAAAGAGACTTTAAAGCTACCTCCATTATCAACGCGCATTTTATAGTCAATATCTTCGTTCCTGTTAGGTTTACGACAAAAATGTATAAAATCGTTTTTGTACATAATTTAATGTTTTTTAATTTTTTAAATAAACTTTTTTTACGTAAAGTTAATATTTCCCTAGTTATTTGAAAAAATACAAAAAACCTTCCCATTTAGTATAAAACTAATTTGGCTAATTATGGTATGCACATGCGCGGGTATTTCCCCCCACCGCGATGGGGAACCGCGCTTGCGCGTCCCAGGTGTGATAGTGCGCTCTTTTCAAAGTCAATTATCTTTGTTCCTGTTAGACATATAAAAAAATGTTATGAATGATTTTTTTTTCATAATTTAATGCTCTTTAGTTTTTGTATTTAATTATTTTTTATAAAATCAATATTTTTAAAGTTATTTCCAAAAAACCAAAAAAGTGTACACATTTTCCAAGATGGCGGCGAAAGCTCAAGTCTGATCGGTGGGGACTTTTAGTATGTTCATTAGCATGCCTAAACAAACATCTCCACCAAATTTAAAAACTTTCATATTTTTTTTAGCCATAAAACCTATTTTGACTGGGCTATATGTGCATTCGACATCATTTAAAAAACTTAAATGTTTTAATATTATTTTACCATATGTTTATAAAGATAATTGTGCATTGATTTTTTCTTGTAGGTAACTAATGTACTAAGTAATATTTTTAATTCTACCTGTTATTATTTTAATGATTTTGCCTGTTTTTCCTATATTTCATGGTCTATAAATTTTAAAAATATTTGTGGTTTCAAAGAATTATGTTCAGTGTTAGGACAAACATTTCCATTAACAATCCTGAGAAATTTGGAAGAAATCGGGAAAAAAATGAATGTTCATGGAATATTTTGAAAATTTCTACCAATTTTGAAGAATTTTTTTAAAAACAATTCTTATTCTTCTACAAAATATTTATTTGTGGATTCTAAGCTAATTCAATACATTAAAAATGAATATTAATTAAACTCATGTGGTAAGTAGAATAAAATATTGAAAAATTTAAAAAACGTTGTTCAAGGTCTCTTGTCCCCTTATATCCGTAACTTAAAATTATTTTCCTTTTATTTTAAATTTAATCTATACTAATATATAAAGTGAGAGAACGTATTTTGTATGTGGAGGATAATCTCTGGAACCACTGCACCTATTTAAAAAATTCTTTCACTGTTTGAAATGTACATTATTCCAGATGGACAAGGCTATATATTATGTATATCTGATCAGTAGAAAGAAAGTTAGGGGCCTAAATGTTGAGCTGATGCTTCACCTTTACAATTTTTCCTTTGTCAACCATTGTCAAGTAACCATAGCAACACATCAAACTACATTTACATTTATTATCAGTAAACATATAATATTTTAAAGATTCAAGTGGAGAAGGTATGGATAAATACAAAAAGAACTTTTTAAAATGGCAACGTTCAAGGGTATATTGAAGAAAATTACATTTGGAACTACGAATTTTATTCGACATTTAAGGTAAAAAAAGATTTACTATTTATTGGTTATCAACGGGAAATTTATTGGTATAACATTACAGAACTTTATTTAACTTATAAACTTTTAATATTTTTAATATGTTTTGAATTTATGTACAATTTTAAGCACAATTTGCGTAAATTGAACTTGAATTATTGAACTTTATTCAAAAATCAGTGTGTTTCATTGAAACTGTGAAATTTATTGATTATTTCGAATAGGCCTATGTTTGTTCCTTTATAAGTGAAAAAGTATTGCTTCAATTGCACTGAAATTTTGTATAGATATAGTTGATAGTTCAGATTAAAACATAGGCATATTATCTTTTGAAAATCGGGCCCCGGAGTTTTTTAATTAATGTTTTAATGATTTTTCCCGTAAAAGTTGCTTATTTCGACAGCTTCCGAGGCTGTCCTCTCTGACAGCGAGACTATGGGACCGAATCGTACCAAAATCAGTACGCGGGGGTCCCCACACACGATTCAGTGACTGACTGACTGATTAACTGACAGATAACGCACAGACTAAACCGCTGGACCTACAGGGCTGAAATTTTGCATGGCGATTCTTCTTATAGTGTAAGGGTGCACTAAGAAAGATATTTGAAAAATTCTTCTTAGATTTTTTAAAATTCAATTTTAAAGCTCTGTTTGTAACTTTTTCTAAGTTTGGATTTAAAATAATAATCTGAGGGTTATAAAATTTATACCACGAGAAATATCCTAAAAATTCCTTTAAAATGAAATCTTTTTCGAAGCTTAACCTACATTTTCTGATTTTTTGGTGAATTTTTAAAGATTTATTTTTAGAATTTAATTTATTAAATGCTGATCACGTGGTTTCTTTTCTTTTTGTGGTACTTTAAATTAATTTTACGTCACGTAAAATAAATTGGTATAAAAATATATTTTTCTCTTCCTAATGCGCAAAAGAAATGTTCCTCAAACTGTACTAAATTAACTGTGCTATATTCTTTAGTATGTTTTATTAGATTTAATTCGAATATTTTATTCTACATTATTTTGTCTATACGAAATTGTTATAAATATATTTTTTTTTGTTTTATTTCGGCATTAATTGCATCCATTGACATTGTATTTAATTTGAATGTACTCCGTAGCGAAGCACGGGTATTCAGCTAGTTTTATATAATGAGGGCCTATTTTTCTATATTTTTTACTTGACTGATCATGAGTATCGTGGCTACAATTAACTTCCTTACTGGAATTAAAGTCCATAGACCAAGATAATCCGTGAACTTTATATTCCTGCCTCCCAGCTTAATAATTTTCTTTTAAAAAGTTCGTTATTCCGTTTCAATTCCAGATTTCCATTTATGTTCTTTTGTTTGACTGCAAGCTCCAGGTATTCTCAGTTATACAGCGAGTTTAGTGTTTTGCCACCTAGAAAATACCTTGCTTCACACCCCCGATGTTTGAACACATGTATTGGGTTGTTTACAGCTCATATATCCCAAAACTCGGATCATAAACTGAAACCTTAAATTTAGCTTTCAGTCAATAATTTCTTGTTGCTGAAGCAAACAAAACGAAAGAAGTTACCTGCAGTATTCATCAGTCTTTTCGCACTGAAAACATACAAAAATGTTAATAACATATTGAAGTGATAACAGTTGATTGAAACATATAAAAACTAAATTAATTTTCATTAAAATTTTCTTTATACCTTAGCATTTACTGTTTGTGAGCATAAAGTAAATACATTTTTTCAATAGAAAACAGTAGTTCATCGTTTAATTATTGTAGCTTAAAAAACAATTTTAAAGATTTGACATTATTACCCTTAATTTACTGATATATTCTCTGTTGTCTATTTTATTAATAAATCGATTAATATGTTTTAAGAAAGAAACAGTGATATGAATTTCCAAATTTTTCAGCATGGGAAAAGGGTATCTACGAGAAAATGATAGATTGAATCTTTTGACCAATCATTGATTATTATAAACAAAAGTAAAATATTTTTTTAATTACATCCGAAATTAGGTTAAAGCCTATTTCTTTATTATAATATTCATAATTTTTTTTAAAAATTCTTATCTAATTTAGCCCCAAGCTATTTTTTTAAATACATTCCAATTGCTAATGAAAAGCACCAAGGCTTTTGTTTGATTAGCTTCATTTAGAAACTTGGCAGCAACACAATGCGAGAAACAAATGACTTTTTAATCTCACATTTTGTCACCGAAAGTCTTTTAAAAACATTGGAGTTTAAAACAATGCTTCGCCTACGATAGCCATAGGATCACTGTTAAGGAATTACCAAAAGACTCATTTGTATTGTTTTGGTTTCAGTTTTTCACGTTTAAGGCGCATTTGAGACTTTTCTTGCATTTCAACATAAACTTCTTGATATATAATTTCTGTTAGCTCACTAATTTTATATAAATTAACTATATATATATATATATATGTGTGTGTGTGTGTGTGTGTGTGTGTATACATGTATATATAATGCTTTAGTTAGTTTCGTGCTAGCTTTACGGTTTAAATTTATTTTTTGATCGTTTAGTTACCTTTTTAAGAATATGAATGTCATGATAAATTAAACTTACGATATGTTCTCCCAAGTTATCTTCCACTTCAGGTGTTATAGAATACGTAATCGAACTGTGAACATAATATGCACAGTATTAGTTTTTGAAAATAGTCTAAAAAATACAGTTAGCCATTACGACAAATGTAAATAAATTTATTCTCATTCATCAATGTAAATAAGTTCAATAGCAGATAAATATACATCTCTGATATTATATCAAACGTATTCACTCATTCTTAAGAAGATTTAAGAATTCTAAAAATTCTGATATCACAATTATAAAATAATGGAAGGAATCTATAAGAACCCCTCTCTTTAGTTTCAATCGTGATATTGTTCATAATGTCACTGACCTTAAGGGACCGAACATGAGAAATGATGTTAAAAAAATATTAACTTAGATCTAAATTTGACGGTCAAGGTAATCTACTCAGTGATAGAAGTTAGATCTGGCTTAAATTGTGATCAGGATTAACCCTTCAATCGTAGCTAAATTTTAGATAAATTTGTTCAAAAATCATCGATTTTTTTTATTGCACCATTTTATTATTCATAAAATTCTGAGTTAATTAATAAAAGAAACAGTATATATATTCTTTTAATTTAAAGTGTTCAGGATGGATAAAAATTTTTTAAATCACAATTTTATTTACCTTATATTTGGCTTTTTTTTTACACACGTGGTGTGCAGGGAAGATTCAACGCAGCAAACGTACAACTCCCAACTCCTATAAATTCTTATAATGAAGCATTCCGATATTAAAATCAAGTTTGTCAGTTTAGTACTGCCCTCTATTGAGTACTTAAGCATTTAAAATAATCTCGGGCGTGACAAAATCAAAGAAGAAGCCATAATGTATTAGCAAAATGTATGCTGAGTTCAGCCCGTGAGAGTCACGGGCGCGACAAAATTTGTTTACAAATGACTGCCTGTGAAGGTATCGGAAGCGACGATTAAGGGATTTTAAACACGTATGTGAAATTCAAGCTCTTAAACCAACCCTTTGAAAAGGCTTAAAAGAAATGACAACAACATCGGCGTCAGAGTGGTTATGAATACCTTACGAATTAGATAACTAGCATAATTAGAAACATCACATCTCGGGGTTTACTGTTCTGAAATATTTCCCTAAAAGTAGCTGCCTTATTCTTAACTGTCAGAGAAATGATCGCAACTTTCTAGAAAAAAAAATCTGTCAACTCGTATACACTCTAAATCAATGATTCCCAATCTGTGCGGGTCGCCACGGCTTCATTGAATAAAAGTAACTGTTAAGCGAATCCCACCGAAAAAAGTGTTCGATATTCAATTACCAATGTTGAATGAGATACTGAAGAATACCTAACAGGTATTCATTATCGGCTGTGTACAGTTATATTCCGGAAAATAAGTAACCAAGCTAACAACACATTGTTTATTAACAGCACAAGCACACAGCGCTTACACATGCTCTCTAACTAAACATAATAACAAAATGCAATATCACAAGAATACTAAAAATAGAACCAAATCTAATTTTGATGAATGTTTAATATGTGACTGGATAGCACATATTTCAGTCTTGAAGATTGGGTTCTCACAAAAATCACCAAAATCTGGATCCGTAACGATTATTAAAGGCCTTTTTCAAAGGACAACTTCAATTACAGATATACTGGCTTTATTTCGCGGTAAATGAAAATCGCGTATACTTCCATCACACTGTAAACAAATTCTTAACGCAGTGTTTCCCTTATTTGTCTGTGCTGTGCTGTTTTTCCTTATTATTGAAGCTTTATCAATTAAGTAAAGCAATTTTAGGTACTTTTCTGTTAGCCGGGCGCATTTAGCGTTCGCCCTATTAAGTATCGCCATTGTCGAGAATGAAAAGTATCCAACATAACAACCCTACGAAAACAGTTTCATAGGTAATAGATGGACTAAATTTTGAAGAAGCATGGTCACACACAAAACGTTGGAAGAAGATTCAGACCAACGGGTATGAATCACGTGAGAGAACACGATTAAGTTCAGAGACCCGAAATTAACATGAATAAAAATTGGAAACAAATTAATCACAAACTTTATTACCTTTCTTCACACACACATAATAAACACTTTTAATAGTAACACATTTAATAAAGCGACTTATTGGCGACTTTTAGTCTACAAAACACACACATAAATAAACACGCTTTTAATAGAAACACATTTAATAAAGCGATTTGTTGGCGACTTTTAGTCAACAAAGCACACACATAAATGAACACGCTTTTAATAGTAACACATTTAATAGTAAAATAAACACACAAAAAAAAAATCAGTTACTTCATTACAGGGGAGGCCAAAAACTTTTTATACCGTTCAGAATTTTTTGAAATGGATCATTTGTTAATCTTCTCCTCATAAATTCAGCAAGGTATGATTCCAAATACTTCCTCACTGTTCCCCGATGTTTTTTGTTTCTCCATTTTGCGCTTCCCCACAGACTCTCAATCTTTTGGGTATGTACGGCAGTTTCTGGGTCAGCAAAATTGTACTTGTGGTTCACTTTAAAATTGTGTAAACTCTCCTCTTCAAGTTTTGTGGTGATGTAGCTTTTCCAAGAATCGGAATAAATCGCAGATCCTTCCTTGATATTTTCCTTGATGGCTTCTAAAAGTACGCTAAGGCATCGGTTTGGTACCGGAATCAGAAAACGTTCATTCGTCTCCCGACAGATACCACCAAATATCTACTGTTGCGAGAGAACGCGTCCCACGTTGTTTTTTAGACTTGAAAACATACTTTCATCTATTTCGACTATTAAATCGGGCCCTCCTATTTTTTTCGATCACGTTCCACTACAGAATTAACGCAGACTTCTCGCATATAACTGTTCCAGTCAGCAACTGTATTATGATTCATTTCCAATTGTTTCTCGCACCATTTTACCGAAGTTAACTCTTCGCTCCAAATGTAAATAAATCTCAAAGCTGTCAAAACATTCAAACGCGTTGATTGGAACCATGTTTCTTCACGAATGCTCTTTTTGCTGCGGCAGGTCATTTCATCGCCATCGAATGTCATTCCCAAAATATAACTTCATTTCATGATTCCTACCACACGTCTTATTTTCAGGCAAAATACCTATTTCTTGGAAAAAAGTACAGCTTCTTCTTCCGTTACAGATATGTTCCAAATTTTCGTCATGATTGTAATCTCGGTAAAAAACTGCACAATTTTGTAGGTTAAAACTATTCTACAATTTAAATGCCAGTCTTTTAATTGCTGGAAGAACATGTTTACCGCGTAGATCCCGATGAATCACGTCATTTCTGATAAAAAAATAGAAACATAATAAATAATTAATATCACGTGATCAAAGATTAATATCACGCGAATTATAATTAATTAAACAAAACAGCTAAAAATGCGACTTACCATATTTGGCGATTTATCACTTGCACCCGGCTAACGAAAACGTACCCAATTTTATTAAGGTAAGAGTTTTTTTTTACTATTTTTGCTATTTTATAATACCGAAAGTGATACGGAAAGGCAATACGGAAGGTGAATTTTTTTTTCACGAGGGTATATTATGTTCTTGATTTTACACATTTTTGACTGAGAAAGGTTTCTTAGTGTTCTACATATCTTAAATTTGACTAATACAGTTTATAAATGCATTGCAATTGCTGCAATTAATATATATTGCATCATATATATTGCCGTATCATATATTTTGTCACAAATTTACTGTTATGTGAAATTCTAAATTTATTTATGAAGTAGAAGGCTTATTGTATTTCTACTTTTCATATGGAGAAAAAAACACAAATATTCAGTGGAGTATTTGAAATTTGGGTTTACCAACGTAATCCGCAATGGCAGTGAGAGGCCACAGTGTGTTTTAAAAAACGTTGGCCTCAGTGCCGAGTCAATGAAACCTTCGGAATTGAAACAGAACTTAGTGACAAAGCATTCTGAACTTATCAAAAAGTATTTGGAATTCTATCGACACCATGGAGCAGGTCTCAAACGTCGGACATTTGATCGCACAGGAAATTTTCCTCAACAGAGTGCATCCCTAATACAAGCGTTATATGAAGTCGCACTGAAAATTGCCAAACAAAAAAAGCCCCTCGCTGTTGGAGAAACGCTTACCAAAGCCTGTATGCTGAAGACTATAAAATTTGTTCTTGGAGAACCTAGTGAGACAAAGAAGAGATTAATATTTTTTCCAACAACACCATTCAAAGACGCATTTCCGATATGTCTGAAGAAGGGGAAAATCAAGAGTTGAAAGAAATCATAGATTCTTCCTTGTTTTCTTTCCAAGTTGATGAAACAACGGACGTAAATTCTTGTTCTCAGTTGCTTGTTTTAGTGAGATATATTCATTCAGAGGACATCAAATAGTCCCTGTTTTGTAGCGCACTTGAAACTACAACATTAAGTCAAGATGTTATTTCGGAGATAAACTCTTTTTTTTTAATCCAGAGAACTATAGTTGAAAAATGTCTATGGCGCTTGAACTGGTAGAGCTCCAGCCGAGTTGGAGTCAAAATCGAGTTTTTGGAAATAAGTAAAAGAACTTGCGTGTCATTCACACGAATGTGCATGCCAACAAAACTTAACCAAATCCTCTGAAAAATGTATTTGATTCAGTAATCAAAATTGTTAATTATGTCAATTCCAGAACCCTTAACACCCGTCTTTTTAGAGAATTTTACAAAGACATGAATGCATATCATGAAATTCTGCTTTTTTGCACATCTATACGCTGGCTATCAAAGGGAAACGTTCTGAACGGTGTTTATGAGGCGAAAGACGAAATCAAGTTTTTCTTAAACAAAAGGTCGTATTTTTAATGACATTCTCCCTTCAGTGATAAACTGGGGAAGATAAGACTTATTTAGCAGATATTTTTAACAGGTGAATAATTTTAACATGAAGCTTCAAGGAAAGGACAAGCCCATTATCCAAATCTACGACCCTGTCTGAGGGCTTTTGTCTCGAAATTGCAGAGGTGGCGTCTAGAAAAGTTAACCGAGTAAACATTGCCATGTTTGCAAAATTGACCAGTGATGTTGAGAAATTTGAAGACGACGACGATCATCTAAAGTAAGATAATATAGGGCACCTTTAAAGTCTAGAAAAAGAGTTTCAAGGGTATATTCCTGAGCTCACAGAAGAAAAAGCTGCACATGCACGAAACCCATTCTCGAATTCTCTAGACGTGAATAGTATTCCCGATAAAATACAAAATAATTTTTTTTGATCTTCCTAATGATTCATCGGCACGTGATTTGTTTACTGAATAATCGCTCATTTGGTTCTGGTGTGTTATGTATAAAACCTGCCCACAAGCATCGAAACTAGCCTTGCGTATTTTGATGCCATTTGTCACAGCGTATCTTTGTGAGAATCGATTTTCAGCCCTTGTCCACATCAAAACGATGTTTTGAAATCGACTGAGGGTCAAAAATGATATGATGCAAGCTTTATCAAACAGCCAACCTTGAAATTCACAGCTACGTATGCAATTGCAAGCACAGCTATCATATTAAAATTATTTCTTTTTTACGTAATTTTTGTTAAATTGAATATTTGGTTCAAATTAAATTATTTAAAATTAAGTTTTTTTATTAATATCTTAAAAGACTATAGTTAAAAAAAATATGGAGTGAGAAGGGGGAGGGGTCGAGAGATGTGCGAAAGCCATTGAGGAGGGTCAGGACTCGAAAAAATTGGAGAAACACTGCTCTAAATGAAACCGTGGTGAAAATGACATATCCCTTCATATGCTAAAACTTTGTCATCAATTTTCGTACCAAAAAGGGGAGCATTTTCCAATAACAAACATCTAGATTTTACCAGTATATCCTGTAGTAGGGTATTCGACAGCGGATATCCTTTGGTTCTAGAATACGGAAAAATGGTGATAGTTTCATTCAAGTGCAAGAGAGGAACTACATTCATCTTTGTCTATGTACGAGTTGTTTTGAACAACCTAAATATACCAACCTAATTATATATATATATATATATATATATATATATATATATATATATATATATATATATATATACATATATATATATATATAAATGTGTGTGTGTGTGTGTGTGTGTGTGTGTGTGTGCAACATGTTGGGCCCACCTCAAGAAGAACGACGAATTAAGGATCCAACATGCTACATATGAAGAGAAGTCGAGTCGGAAGCAGAGATAGCACGGGTTATTTTCATTCAAGCCTTTTATTATAACGACGACACATCTTCACGGGCGAAGATGATTATGAAAACAACTCGAAGGACCACAGCATACACACCGGCAACAGAAAATCGGTAAGAGTCGACATCTACATGATGCCGAGCCTTATATAGATTTTTCGTTATGGTTCATCATGTGATCATCAAAGGAGAGGTTAATTGGCTAATGTTTAGGAGTGACACCTACATAATACTTGCGCGGAAGTATTTAATTTATGTACCCACGCTACGCAATTTTAGTTTTTAATCAATAGAGCCACCATTTAAAAACTTTCGCCCAACGGAATTTCGAATAAGCTAGGATTTGAAAAGGTTAAAGGGATTTATATGTTATAGAATATCCCCCCCCCCGTCCGAGAAGAGGCGGACCAACAATGCCTGCATTGGAGGGCAGACTCACCCAGTTGAGTGAGAAAAAAATGGGCGTTACAAAAATTTGGAAAAACTTATGTTAATAAATTATCAGTAATAGTTAAAAAAATTAAATATCACGTGACGAGACAACCGTACATCATTTACAAATTTCACAGAGAACATAGAAATATCCCTTTAAGAAAAACAAATTAACTTAAATTTAAAAATTCTACATAATCATCAATTGGAAATAATCTTGAATAGGGTGGCCTTTCCCCACACAACAAAATCTCAGAAGAAAATCAATTTAATCTTGAAAAAAAAATTTCTCGAACTTTATATTGAAAATTATTTCTGTCACCAACCGGAGTTAATTAGTAGAAATAACACAAATAATTAACAATAATAATAACAAAAAACAAAAAAAGTTAAGTCATAAAAGTAGAACTTGGTAACAATAAAAACTTAAACTCTTGTACTTTCCTGCTTAAAATTCACTATCATGGAGTGACCCCGGAGAAAACTTTTTATTTATTTTTGTCCATTATCATATCTGTTCATTCACAGTCCTTGTCAGATTCTGCACATTATGTTTGAGGAAAGTACAGTAAATACCACAGTCTCTTTGGCGCTGTGTCACACAGAATACACGGAAAGTATTACACTATCTTGACTTGTAACAAAACCGTATTTTTGTATGTTACTATATAATAAAAATCACATTTTTTACCAAAAATCACACTTCTATATTATATAAATTGTATATAAAAATTACAGAACATTTATTACATTATTCAAAAAAAAACTCAATCACTTCAAATCTTCAATATATCAAACTCTTAATTTTCATATACTTAGTTTCATATCTTTATATTTCTTATTACTCTCATTTCAATATTCATTATTCATTGTTTCAACATTATTTACTTATTAAAAAAATTCTATTCAATATTCATTATTTATTCTATTCATATTTCCTCTATCATTATTTACCTAATTTCAAAATACTTTCACTTAATATTCAACTTATTCACTTATATTTCATCTAACATTACTTACCTTATTTCAAAATACTTTCACTTAATATGCAACTTATTCACTTAATAGTCAATTGTGCACACTTATTTTAATTCTACGTGGATATCCAATTTTTGTGTTGAAGGATCCTTGTTGCATGTGTGTAATCAATAACTTACTAGTTTTAAATTCTCTGTAATTATACTCCTAAGGAGTGTGGGGATGTGGTTATGTTTGTGTAAAAAGTGGGTATCTTTCTCCATATTGCACTGTGGCTAATACGGAGGAAAGATAAATGGCCGTACAGTGGACCAACCGTTAATCTCCCAATAGGATATGACATCCAAAAGAAAGCCGCACCTTGCTTAGTACAAAGATGGAGAAAAAGAAAAGTGGTCAAATGTCATACCTTTGGAAGTGTAATTTAGAATTTGGGGGGCAAAGGAGTGGCCATCCCATGGACTGTTTTCGTCTAGAAAGTTTCATTAGTTAATTTTATTCACCACCTCTGGTGACTGAAAAAATGTCGTGAGTTTGAAGTTTTTCAGGCAACTGGGATGACTTCCAAAAATCGATGATAGAGGTGGGTGATAGGACAGATTTTTCAAGAAGGAGAGAATTTACGAAAGATAAAGAAGTAGAAATGTGACATTTGGAGTTTAATTTGAGATCCAAAAAAATACACATATAACAGTATTTAAAAAAGAAAGTTTAAGTAAGATTTTTTTTCAAATATTTTTATGTTTATTATGACAACATATAATTATTCTTATCAACAAAAGGAAGATAATGAAGTTAAGCATCGAAAAACAAATAAAGAGAAAAATGGATCTATGATTTGTCATTATTCGTGGTATAATTTTGATTTTTCTGGTGCATTGTAAATCTTAATTTGCAAGCATGGACAATTTCAGAATTTTTTTGGTATGAAAATTTGGCCTATCAATTTCATAATGAACTTTTGACATTTGTTTTAAAATAGTGTAAGGTCCAGAATAGGGTGAAGTTAATTTCCTTGTATTAGGGTTTTGGAATTCTTCATATAGTACTAAATCTCCAACATTAAATTTAGATTCTACAAAACATGCATCATATTTTACTTTCTTCCTATTATGATACTTAATTGTCCTTTCTTTAGCTACTTTCCTTGCTTCATCTACTTGAGGGTAAAAATCTTGATTTTTAATATGGGGTTCATAAGGTAAAATTCCAAAAAGCAGGTAAGCGGGGGTCATTTGGGTAACGAATGAAGGTTGTGATTATATTCATTAATAACTTCATTTAACAAAGTAGTCCAAGGAGTTTTATTTGAGGAGTTATGTACTTTGCATCTTACACTTGTAATTATAGTCTGATTTACTTTCTCAACCTTTCCGTTCATTTGTGGATGATGAGAAGTAGTAAGTAATAGTTTTACATTATTATGCTCTAAAAACCTTCTAAATTTTGAACAAGTAAAAGTTGCGTTTCTATTAGTTAACAATTTTTTTTGAGTTTGAATTTGGAATATTTGTTTTAAGCAATTAGTATAAGTCTCTGTGGTTACACTTTTTGATGGAAAAGCCCAAATATAATGCATTGCATGGTCAATTACTAAATTTAAGTACTTTTTGGTGGAATTATAGTAATTAAATCCGCCAACTGTTTCCAAGCTAAAGCACTCAAAAGGTTGGTCTGTCAGAGGAACCTCCTGCAGCAATCCAAACCTTTTCTGCCTTTTTTTCTTGTTTATCTGGCAAGTGTGGAAGTATTTAACATAATTACTAATGCCCTCGTTAAATACTAATTAGTATTTAACATAATTACTAATGCCCTCGGTGATTTTTGGCCAATAATATTGGGATGTAAGCAATTGCATTGTTTTATTTACTCCAGGGTGGCCAAATTCCTCATCTCCTTTTCTTAAAATTTCTAATCTTAGTGAAAATAGTACTACAATTTTTAAAAATCCCTTTTTCCTAACATAAATTACATTATTTGTCTTCTTATACTGAGGTCCCTGAACATTATCTTTATTTTTAGAGTCAATTATGTTTTGCAATTCAAGTAGATGAGACACCTGTTGAAATGATTCTGAAACAGGATTTCTGGAAAGCATATCAGCTTCAATATTTGCAGTTCCCTTTTGATATTTAATCTCGTAATCGCAGATACTTAATTTTAATGACCAGCGAAAAAGTCTCCTCCTATAGTTCTTGATATTTTTAAGCCAAAGTAAGGATGCATGGTCTGAGTGAATTGTGAATTTTTTGTTCCGGGGAGGTAGTGGTAGAGACTGACAGACTATCCACAATTGCCAAACATTCTATTTCTGTGATTGAGTAATTTGATTCATACTTTTTTAAAATATGTGAATGATATGCTATGGGATGTAACACCGCATCTTCACCTAGCTGTTTTAAAACAACTCCAACTTGATGCTTACTAGCATCCCCCAAGAGAGGACATTCTGTCTTCATCATATAACTGCAATATTGGTTTACAAATCAATAAGTTTTTAAGAATCTCAAAAGCTTCTTGGCACATTTCTGACCATCCCCACTTTACTCCCTTTTAAATAATGTATTTAATGGATGTCTCACTTTTGCCTAATTTGGAATAAATTTATTGTGCTCATTTATTGTACCCAAGAATCTTTGGAGTTCTTTCACATTAGTTGGTGGTTTCAAACATCTAACTTTCTCAATATTGACATTATCGGAGGAAATTTTACCATCTGTTACATTATAATCCAGAAAATTGATTTGTCGCTGTAGAAAAGTACACTTAGATAACTTCAATTTGATATTCTCTTTTTTGAAAATGTAGAACAATTTGCTTAAGTGTTTTAGATGCTGTTATTTCGAATCTGAGAAAATTATGATGTCGTCAAAATAATGCTATGCAAAATTAACTTTATATTTATCTAAAATTCTCCTAATAGTCCTATTAAATATTGTAGGGGCATTTTTTAAGCCAAACGAAAGTCTTAGCCACTTTTATAAGCCAAAAGTAGTGGCAAATGCTACCTTTTCTGTATCTTTTGGATGCATGGATACATGCCAATACCCAGATGTGAGGTCTAAAGTTGAAAAGAATTTTGGTTTACTTAATTTATCAAGAATATCATCAATCCTATGTAAAGGTTCAGCATTTGTTTAAGTTATGGAATTTAGTTTCCTGGAATCTATACAAAGTCAGGTCTTCCATTCATCACGCTTTTTTGCCAACGTGACAGGACTCGAGTAAGGGCTATGTGATTCTTTAACGATTCTTGATTCCAATAAGGCCTTAACTTGGGTTTTGATATCTTTTCCCTCAACTGGTGAAGTCCTGTATGCTCTTAAACTTACTGGTTAATCAGAATTTAGAATGATTCTTTGTGGTTCCATTCTCACTTTTACTATGTCATATTTACTTGCTGAAAACAGTCTAGTATTGCTTTGTAACAGTTCTTTTAAATCACTATCAACATTTAAATTTTCTATCTCATTATCAATTTCAACATTACTACAATTTTGTACACTCTTTTCCCTATTGTTATTAGAGTATTCACCACATTTTTTCAAATAAATCACAATCAATATTAAAAATATCATTATCATCATAGACATACATATCATTAGTATTATTATATCCCTTTCGCAAATGTAAGGATATCTTGGTATTAAAATCACTATTCTTAATCACTTCCAAATTAATATTATTTTGGGTTACACATGGTTTTGTGCAATCAATGATTAATTTAAATAATTTGCATTCTGTTAGATCAATGATTAATTTAAATAATTAATCAATGATTAATTTAAATAATTAATCAATGATTAATTTAAATAATTTGCATTCTGTTAGTCCGAAAATAAGATAAGGTAAGTTATTATCAGCAACATACACAGCAATAAATTTACTTAAATTTCCTATTCTCAAATCAAAGTTACATTTATTTGTTATCAATATTTCTCCCTCAGCTTGCCTGACCTTAATTGGAGTACTAGTATAACATTTCAAATTATTTTCAACTACTAATCTTTTAGAAATTAAAGTAATTGTGGAGGCAGTATCCACCACACAATTTAAGTCCTTCTATTTTTACTAAGTCTTACATTTCGAGAATTTTTATTGTTATTTTTACCAATGATCCCCCTTACGGTTATTAGTTGTCATGGCTGCAATTGATCTTCCTCAACTTCAATGTCCTCACACCTCTAATTCTGGTTTGGTGTTGACATTCCATTTAATTTATCCGATAAATTACAAGTCTGCTCCCAATGGAATGCATTCGCAATGCCAAAATTCAAACATTTTCGACATGGTCAAGTTGGTAAATTTGAATATTCTTGGTGATGGGTGGTCTGGTTATTAGTTCTATGCAAGAAAGGTCTATTTCCTAAATTCTGGTCCCCTCAGGGTTGCCAATGTCTGAATTGTTGCTGTTGACCATAATTAGATCTAAACTGAGTTTGTTGATTAGTGTTTGGCCTAAATTGAGGCTGGGAATAGTAATTTTGTCTAAATTGGGGGTTGTTATCAAATCTGGGAGTGAATAATTTATCTCGATTATTCTGATTGCATCTGTTTCCCACACTATTTATTTTAATTAGCTTAGTAGCCAACACCAACCATTCTGTTGTTGTTTGTGGAGGATTTGCAGCCATTGTCAATCTCATCTGAGCATTTTATCCCTGTGTCAATCCCTCTAGTATTAAATTTTTTGATAATCCTAACTTTTTTTCCCACATCAATCTTTTTATGAAAATATTTTGTCAACTCTTCTCCCATTTTATATCTCAAATTAGAGAATTCTGAAAAATTTTCACTATCTTCGTCAAAAAATAATTCTTGTAAGGCATTCTTTAGTTCATTCCAGTCTTGAATATGCAAACATTAGTTTACAAAAACAGTGAGGGCTTTTCCCTTGAAACATCTTGAAATTTTACTAATTTTTTCTTCTGCCAAATTGGCCTGGGAACTCTGCTCAAAGTAGGTTAGCCACTTCTCTAACTTCATACCTCCTTGTGGGTCATAAGAAATAAAATGTTCGAATTCCCTATCCACATTATCAATTTGAACCCGATTTGAATTTTCTGGGCCCCCGTTACTACATAAATTTGGTTGATCACGCTGTTGTCCCGTTCCCTTAATGTTAATGCTATCCCTATTTTTATTAATTGATTGGTCTGGTTCCTCGGTTTTAATATTTCCTACCTCCATTGTTTCAATTTACCAAAATATAACTTCAAGAACTATACAAATAAACAAATCAAATATTCTAGGAATGCAATAATTAAAAAAAATAATTAAATACTTCAAAAACACAAAAATGCAATAATTGCAATAAGCTGTTTTACAAATTGCAATAACCTGTATAACAAAAATGCAATAACCTGCTTTAAAATTTCTCATTTCAAAATGAACCCACAATTAAAATTTATATACATTAAAATTTGAAAAACAAATTAATCTTGGTTCATAATCAAAAGTGAAAGTTAAATCAAATAAGGAATTAAAGTGAAAATTAAATGTGCTTTCAATAATAACAGACGAATTTTAAAAATTTTGTTAGGATGGGTTATTTCTCGTTGAAATAATTATGTTATGGATTCAATGAGGATATTCTACTGCGCTATTATGTTAAGTGGAGTTTTCCCAAGTTGGTAATTATTATGTTAAAATATATTCAATTATTATTGAGTTGACTTCAATTATCATTGCATTAAATTCTTCACTATTAATTTGTTTAACCATTGCGTTGAGTTATACTTACAGGGAGGATATTTTACAGTAAGATTAACTAAAATTTTAGAAAGCATTTATTTTATTGATAGGAATTTTCTCACATTACACATTAAATATTAAAACTCATTATCAGATTAATCAAGTATACAAAACTCCTTTTCAAGATCATTATTCTTCAAATCAATTGGCCTATTCATTATCACATATTAAATATGCAAAACTCATTATTGCTAAAATAAAATTGGCCTTTTCCTTATCACATATTAAATATGCAAAAACATATTATAAAAAATCATTGTTACTAAAATCAATTGGACCTTTCCTTATCACACATTATTAAATTAATACATATTATTACACAATTACATAGTTGCATGTAAAAAACAAAGAAAACGACAATCGCTCACCAATTTGAAGACACATGTAATGCTTTGAAGACACTTGCACATGCCCTTGGTAGAGTACTCTCAGGCATAAGGGACGATCTTACGCACGTATTCTAAATCGAGAGTTGTGCTTTTTTTTCTTGGATTCCGAGCACATGTATTTATAAAATACACATTAATTTTAACACTTTCTCATGTGGTTGTTCAACATCTCGTTTCCACACATTTGCCACACAATGTTATTCGGAAAGGATTTCGCATGTAGTAGACTGCTCGAGTGGTCTATTTTCACGAACACATATGAATTTGAAGAGCATGGAACTCGCACGTTTTAGTGAGTCCTGGCACAATCCAGCTGCCTCTGTGGATAAATCTTTCACAAAGTTGCAGCTAGCTTCCTCGTTCGGTGCACACGACAAATACTTTTACTCTATCGAATTATTTTTTCTAAATTCAAACAGGAATCACCAACTCTCTTACCTTCCCTACTGCGGCATTCATCTCACAAAACTCAGGTGGAACTCTACGGCTTAACTACCTTGCGGAATGTTGGCCGCGAGCCACACTGCTCGAAAATTCACGATTCACTTCATTTGAATGCAGGGGTCAAACAATGTTGCCACACATCAGTACAAAAAGTTCGGAATAACTCGTTGGAGGATGATGCGTATTCATCGCAATTGCGATTTTGCGCAAAGTGTCAGAATATGAAAATAATCACTTTCACAAATTCGATACGACCTCTTCTTGACTTGCTGAAAACACTTGCATCCGGAGTGTCAATTTCACTTTGATTCCTGCCAGAGCACAACAGGGAGTCATTTTATAACACATACGAACTATCACGCACAAAAACAAAAAAATTTAGAAGTGGATAGCGCACTCTTGAAAATTGATGATCTCATGAAGAGAAGAAAAAAACACCACACATTTGAATCCGGAACCACTGATGTCACACAGCTGATGAAAACAAACTTCTCCAAATAAATCTTCTTGATCTCGCACAAGTTGTAACTTCGATGACTGCATGCACTGAGACGAGAGGATTAAAAAAACTCTTGCAACACACACTCGAAATTAAAAATATTGTCATCACGGCTCATTTATTTGGTGAGAGTCGTTGATCAGTATCGCACAATCCGTTAAATATTACAAATACCCAGTCATCATACAGCCCAATCCCGCCTGTACTGAATGGATGGAAATGGATGGAACACTTTTAAAATTTCACTATTTTTTTAGGAAAATTTATAAAAATGGACTTGATTAATTTATTAGTAAAGCTCTAATTTCAGCCCAATATATTAGTACGAGTCTTGAAATGAATATGCTTACAGCGAAGGACACTGACTCGAAGCAGCAATTACGTTGACTAAGAAAACGATGAATCACTCTCGTAGGGCAAACACCCACAGAAGAATCTATGCAAAACTGTTACGAACTGTTGAACCCAGGTCCGTGACGTTATGCTGGGAGCGGCGGGGAGAGAAACCAATTCGTCATTTCAGCGCCTCTCATGCGAATCATGCCGGTAAAAAGAATGAAGCGCTTTTGTCTGCGATGGGGTCCGTTGGGCGACCGCGCGAAGGTTCGATTCCATCCGACTTTATTGTAACATGTCGGGTCCACTTCAAGAAGAACGACGGATTAAGGACCCAACATTCTACAAATGAAGAGAAATCGATTCGGAAGCAGATATAGCACGGGTTATTTTCATTCAAACATTTTATTATAACTGCGACACATCTTCTCGGGCGAAGATGATTATGAAAACAACTCGAAGGGCCACAGCATGCCCACTCGGCAACAGAAAATCGGAGAGAGTCAACATCTACATGATGCCGAGCCTTATATTGATTTTTCAGTATGGTTCATCATGTAATCTTGAAAAGAGATGTTAATTGGCTAATGTTTAGGAGTGATATGACACCTACAAAATACTTGCGCGGAAGTAGCTAATTTGAGTACCCACGCTACACATGTTTGGTTTTTAAGCAATAGAGCCGCCATTTAAAAACTTTCACCCAAGGGAATTTCGAATAAGCTAGGATTTGAAAAGGTTAAAGGGATTTTTAATGTTATATATATATATATATATATATGACTCTGCAGTGGATTACTGGGACAGTGAAGACAACTCCAATAGACTGTATGCTGCTCAGCACTGATAACAGGCCTTTCAAGATGATTATTCGAGAAAGAGCCCTTCTCCTTTGGGAGAGAATACTTAGAATCCCTGGGGTTTTGTCCCTGTGGAACCAGGAATCTCTAGGCTGTGGGAGAAACTTGAAAGCACAAAATGCTTTGGACAGAGAGTTGCTGATATTAGATCTAAGCTAGATTTAAATTACGAGGTTGAACATTTCTCTCCCCCATCAGCTCCATTATTGATAAGAAATTTTCTATCCGCCTAGAACTGATCAAGGATGTCTCTAAAGCGGAGACTAGTGATATGGTGTTAAGAACTCTCGCTATCGAGACAATGGAATAATTTTACCCTGAGGAGGAATGGTTAAGAATATATACTGACGGTTCCAGAGCGAGCGGTTGTGTTAACGCCGGTGCTGGTGTTTACTGTTAACTTTTTGCCTATATACTCCCGTCGGCATCCTTAGATCAGCTTTCGATGGTGAGATCGCGGCCATCTGCCAGGGCCTGTCACAACTGCGGCCACGTCTGGACTCCTTTTCGAAATTTGTGTTAGTTTCGGATCAAAGGCCGCACTTCAAGCAATTGACGCACCCAGCTACTCCGGAACTTTAACCATCGATAATTGCTTAAATCTCCTCAACTGGCTTGCCAGTAATAATAAGATAGTAGTTCTCCAGTGGATTCCGGCCCACTGTGGAATCCAGGGAAATGAGGCGGCCGACTTCTTAGCAAAGAAGGGAGCCTCTGTCCTTCAGAGAACTATTCCCTTTTAATAGTATCAAATGTCTCATAAAGAACATCTTCAGGGATTCTTTTCGTGAAGAACTCAAAAATCGCAACCTTAATAAACCATGGCTTAATCAGATTCTTACTTTCCATCAATGACCTAGGATGAAATATGTCGCCATGTTTCGTCTGATATCTGGCCACGACTGCCTGCGTAAACATCTATGTCGCATCAACGTGGTTCCTGACCCTTTTTGTAGCTTATGTGATCTTCACGAGGAAATGGACTTGCCTCACCTGTCCAGATGTCCTGCTCTTCCTCGGGCATAAATTTGGGAATGCTACTGTATTGCTCGCTTTCATTTATAGATTTATTCTTGTATTTTTGATGTTCAATTGTCTTTTAATGTGTCATTGGAAATATATATATATATATATATATATATATATATATATATTTATTTATTTATTTTAAACTAAAAACAAAATTACGAGGAAATTAAGTTTGAATCTATTCTTTGGACCTAGAATAGTTAAAGATGACCGTAATTTCACCGAGCGCAAGTAATTTGCCCTTCTCTGTGTCTATCCACTCATAAACAACCCAATTATACCAGCATGGATAAGATAATTTTCAAAAAATATAGTCTGTTTGAATGAAGGAAATTGAATATTTCATCATTCATCTGAATTAATATTTACGAGTACTTAATTTATTTAGGAAATATCAGTGAAAAAAGCGCTGGTGAATGTTTTAGCATACGTTTTTAATATTTCATGAGCTGCCAAATAAGAAACGCATTCACAGGTTCTTAACATCCACATTTTGCAGGGTGGCAATTAGCTCAGAACTATGTATTTGGGGATTCACACTTCATCATATTTATAGTAGTTCTTAGGAATTTGCATTGCTGTTATTCATTTCCACATGTATCAATAAAATAACAACGAATTTATTACTAAATGTGAATATACCGTATTTTTTGGACGCACCTTTTTTATATAAAAAATCGATTTAAAATTGGGGTGAATCTTATCATCTAAAGGTAACATTAACATGAAATGAATATTTTATTATATATATGTAATACCCAGTAACTGTAGGTATTCGAAGGTAGTCGTGTCGAAGAACTCTCCATAGATTTTTAGAATTGTCTTTTTTCTGGACACACAATAACGGCGTTTGGAAGTATTACATCCCACAGAAAAGGACATTTCCGGGCCTGCCGGAGTATATCACTAGATTACATTTGTTGGACCGAGAAAGGACGCAGTGCGATACGCAGCGCGATACGCAGCATGATACGCAGCGCGACACAAGACAAAAGAATGCTGACATAAAGCATGGACGGGACAACATCATTATACGAGGACAGTCACGGAACAAAAGCCGCTAAGAATCTCTTGCTCACGCTTTTACGCAGAGTTCCCGATTTTTTACACCAGAGAGCCCAAAATTCTTTAATTGGTTATCAGAGACCATCTGACCTCGTGCGTCAGAAGCCGTATGATCTCTGGAAGCTTCGAGAAAACTGGCGAGTTGAATCATCATGTTTTTGAAAACAACTTATTGTTTAGCACATGCTTTAAGGGAAAATGTAGCTGGTTAATTCGTTATCCTTAGGTCATAATTTGAAATAGGGGCTATACTTTATTGAAACGTTAACAGGAAAATTTAGAATAGGCGTTATTTAATAAAGGTGGGACGTTTTTATCTACATATATAAAACAGTTCCGTAACTGACTGACTCACTGACTCACTGACATACAACGCACAGACCAAACCGCTGGACCTAAAGGAGTGAAATTTTGCATGACGATTCTTCTTATGGTTTAGGGGTGCACTAAGAAATATTTTTGAAAAATTCTTCTTAGATTTTTTAAATTAAATTTTTAAGCTGTTTTTTAACTTTCTTTAAGTTTGCATTTAAAATAATAATTTGAGGGTTAAAAAATTTCTATGACGTGACAGATCATAAAAATTCCTTTAAAATGAGATTTTTTTCGAATCATTACCTCGATTTTCTGATTTTTTGGTGAATTTTTAAATATTAACTTTTAGAATTTAATTTATTAAATGATGATCACGTTTCTTTTTCTGGTACTTTAAATAAATTTATCGTCACGTGCATAGCAACTAAATAGACAAAAAATATTCCTTTTCTTTCTAATGCAGCAGACAATTAGATATTATAAAAAAAATAAATATCCCTTACGATTTTTTTAGAAATATATATATATATATATATATATATATATATATATATATATGTATATATGTATATATATATATATATATATATATATATATATATATATATACCGAACAAACACAGAACTGATGGCAGCTTATCGGGCCAGTGCTGGAGGCGCCGGTTAAACGACAAGTACGGGAGAATTTTTCCGGGCCGCTGGCGGGTTGTTTACGAACCTCCGAAGGGGGAACGCTTTGCGTTTACGTGTTTCAGGGCCTGTGATGGGTTGATGTGAATCGAGCCGATACCGATATGGCTCCACCATCCCGGAAACGGATTCGTAGCCGGAATTCTAGCAGAAATCTGTATCAGAATTATGGATTTGAAAGGGAAGGTGATGATTAAACAAAATATACTTTTCAGAAAAATGGCTCTTATTTCTGTGTAAACTCTTTTACGATGAAATTTCACATAACATTCTTGGTATGTAAAGATTATATTATGTGAGAAGTGTAAGGTAATCAAAAAGTAGTTTCATTGTTAATTTTTTATCTATTACTGGAGAAATTTAAAAACTATCTACTTAAAAATGGAGCCTTGTTGCTCCACTCTTTATATAAAAGATAGGAATTAGTGGTATCTATCTTATTTTACTACTCATTGTTTTTAGCGGTGGATGTCACACATTTACGTAGCAACTTCCACAATGAATTTTCTAGTAAATATTAAAGATATTTTTTCTTAATCAAACTCTTTTCTTTTTGGTTTTATCTGCACTGCAAAAATAAAAAGCTATTTAGTGCATGTAACCAAATTATAATTATACCTAAAATATATAAGAAAGTGCCTCAGCTACCAAAATATATTTGCAGTTGCTAATATTCAAGCACATATTTCAGACGGGTATGATTTTGATTTTAAAACGGATATAGACATAGATCTCCAATGTGGGGAGAAGTTCCATATTTATGCCCTCTACTTCTGAAAATAGTTCTTATTTTCTGGAGTTTGCCTAACACCATTGGTAGCAAGAATTGTTAGTAAAAGATATAGAAAAGAGATAGCATGTTCCTGGAATTTCTACAGGCAGAGAGAGTTTGCAAGAGAAAAAATGTTAACATTTAAAAATGTTAACATTTGTAAACAAAATATTTTTTCTTATAGGTTATGTTGCCATAAATAGCCTATGTATTAATATTTTTTTACGACATTTAAAAATTTTTTTTGCCGTCGAATAACATCTACATGTTAATTATATATATATATTTAATTAACATGAAGGAAATAATCTAAAAACTTCCGCTTGCCAGCCTTGAAGCAGGGGAAAGAGAGGGAATAAAGAGGGGGAAATAATGCCAGCCGCGGGATTCGATCCTGCCGCCACTAGGTTACAAACCCAGAGCGCTACACCATGCTACGAACCACTCAAGCTAAATGTGTGAATTGCCGATAACAAACCAGAGCATATTGGTGGTTTCAAGATAATCTTCGTGCATATTCGCTAGGGTGGAACGAAAAAAAAAATTTTTGAATTTAAATATGCTATACTTTTCAAAAGTTGCCTCTTGGGATTAGAATAAAGAATATAAAATAAAATTTTATTGTTCTACTAAAATCTTTTCAAGTACCGCAAAGTGCTTCAAAATGGATATTTTTATGAAAAAGTGATAAAATTTGTATTTTTTTAATTTCTTTTATAGTATATTAAAATAATATATATATATATATATATATATATACATACATATATATATATATATACATACATATATATATATATACAGTAACCACCGCTTATAGTGATCACTGGTTATAAGAATCAACCGTTTATAAGAATCAATATCGCGAAAACAAAAGCAAATGAATTATTTCCATGTTAAAATTTTCGCTTTAAAGAATCAATCCACCGGTTTTAAGAATCAGTTTACACTCTTCGCTTTACTTCCATTTTTCCAAAAAACCTACTTAAACCCTCAAAAGGCACGAAGTTCGTTCTTTTTTTAAAGAAAGATTGATAAGATGGGATGGAATATAGTCGTAAAATTCACCCCCTTTTTTATTAGACATAACATAATCGTTTCCCCTTAAACGCTTTACCACAACACTGTCCTATTAGCTTGACCCGGGGGCAACTTTACCCGTCCGAGTAAATCTTCGTCTGAGACTATAAGTATTGAAAGAGGTATAAACAGCCTTCTGAAAACTTCATTACGTCAAACTACAGTAGAAAAATTTCTTGCTCCCTTCCTGTAGTTGAAATGTTAAAACTGTTAAGCAGGTATGTTGTAACTTGTAACAAATATTGTATTTTTTTCTTCTCTTACTATAATCATGTGTAGGTCTAAAAATTAAGTTTTATTTTTAAAACTATAAAAAATTTTTAATAAAAGATAGTTAATGTAAATTAAAGAGTATTTTATGGTAAATTATCTAATATATGTATATATAGGTGTGTGTGTTCCAGTCCAAAAACCTAAATTTCGGTTATAAGAATCAACCGCTTATAAGAATCAAAAACAGTAATAACAAACGTGATTCTTATAAGCGGAAATCACTGTAAAAATATCATATTTTGAATATTTTACAATATATATTTTACAATATATATATTGTAAAATATATATATTGTAAAATATATATTGTAAAATATTCAAAATACGATATTTTTACAGGAAACTTACAATCATGAAGCTACAGAAGCTACAGCAAACTGTAGCTTCATGCTTACAATTCTAAGTATTTCTAACTGTTAAATGCCATTACAGGACAACTGATTTTGTAGAATTTCGCGATTTTCATCATATTAATTTTACAGTAGCATATCTTAATAATACACAATTGAATGAAAGAAAAACAATTTTTAATTAACGGGCATTAGTTAAAATAAACAAATCACACTTATTTAGAAAAATATTAATAGTGATTACTGTCTTTAAAAGCAAAACGTTATTTTGAAAAAAACATTCATGTTTTTCAAAAGTCCATAGTAATCACACATGGTTTCCATTACTTATTTCACTGACACATTGAATTGTTTTTTTGTTTGAAATTTTGGCATTTTCTTTTGAGATTGTATTTTTGTTTTTATCAATGAATCTCTTGCAGAAGTGCCACGAACGGACGAATCGGTATCGAATTTAACAATCCTTTCTTTCTGCTTGTGTGTCACATGGAAAATTATTGTAGTCAATACGTTGACTCTCGTGATCAGATTCTTTTGCTTCCTTTATAAACTGCTTTAGTTTGTCATCAGAAATATGGCTCTTCATAGGAAGTCCTGTTACTTTAACATCATTCCATTCAATCATGTTAATATAATACTTGGTATCCAAATTTATACGTTGAATTAAAAACTTTCTGATGTCCCCTTCATTTTTAGCCCTTGCGTTTAGAATCAGACTTAATCCAAGCTCTCTTATGTGACTGCGATCATCTGATATTATACAAAGGAGGAGATTTTCAGAAGCAGCAAAGTATGCATTTCTTTGAATAACTGGGTGAATTAAATTTTTACGAGTCTGATGGATTTAACGTGAATAGCTTACAAGTTTCCACAGGTGCTTTGTTCCATGGATACAAGATGCTTTCAGCTTTATGTTAAACCAAACAGCTGCATAAACTTTCAAAATGTACTCAGTCAGTATTCAGAGATTTTTTGCAGGATATTCTGTTCCTGCATACAAGGGAAGTATTCTGTTTGCTAATCTAATCCATCTAGAATGACAAAGGTTTCCTGGTTTTCTCATGGACAAATCAGAAGAACACCTCCCAACAGATATTGCATAACTCATTTCTAACAAATATTTTAGGTCCACACGTAAATCTTCCTTAATTTCTAGTAATGGAATGTCATTTTCAATAGGTGAAAATTCAATCACTGGAAGTTCATAACAGTTTTCTAGTAGTTTACATAGTTCTCCTCCAAATTCATTTGGATCATTAGTTAGGACGTAGGGCAGTTAATTTCCATGAAATAGACAAATAAACCACTGCAGTGGCCTTCTAAAGAATCTGATCAACTTATTGATTTAAATAACTTTCCATGTCACACACAAGCAGTAGAAAGGATTGTTAAATTAGTTAGCGAGTCATTGTTGTCCGTTCGTGGCACTTCTGAAAGAGATGCATCGAGGAAAACAAAAATACATTAATGCCAAAATTTAAAAAAAAAATCAATGTGTCAGTGAAATAAGTACTGGAAACCATGTTTGATTACTATGGACTTTTGGAAAACATGAATGTTCTTATTACAAAGGGTCAGGAACCAAAACGAAACAAAACAACAATATAAACTAGAAACAGAATAAACTTGAAAAATATACAAGAACTAAATAGGTGTGATATGTATGTTTTAACTAAGGTTCGTTAATTAAAAATTGTTTTTCTTTCATTCCAATGTGTATATGAATATGCTACTATAAAATTAATATGATGAAAATGAGATGTGTTTCATTATGATTTGCATTCTTTAAAGTGTAAATCTTGTTCACTAAGATTTTCATTAATGACTAACTAGCGTAAAGTTTGTCATTGTAAGATCAGCGCAGTGGTTTGATTGAAAAAAAAGGGGGGGAGGTCGTCGTCTGTGTTTTTAGCTCCTCAGAAGCTTATGAAAACAGAAGAGAAATGCCACAGCTACCAAAACACGTTTGCAATTGCTTAATTTTCAAGCATTTATTTCAAACGGGTATGATTTTGATTTTTAAATGCGAAGTACACTATATCTGTGTTGTGATATAGACAATAGACCGTCTACGCTCATGAAGTACCCGAGAGAGCTATAGGATCTTTACCCTCGGTAAGAAAATTACGGGGTACTCTATTCATTTTGAGATTGATTCAACCAGTATGATAAATAATAAAGAAAAGATAAAAAAGATGAGACCTAGCAAATTTAAAATTCATTGTGTAGGAAGTAAGATTAAAGAATAAGGTTAAGATAAATTTTAAAAGATGGTATTTCAAAATTTAAGTCATGAATTATTTAATTATTTAGAACTTGCTAGAGTTTAATTTATTAAATTACTATGATTAATATAAATAATGTAGTAAAGTTTTAGTTTGAAAATTGCGTTATAAATTAAAAATTCCCTAAAGCTTCGGAGAGGGGACCCAGAGATCCTGTTGTGATGATTTCTAACTTTTTCACTTCATAAGTATTGACGACTTTATCACTTCATAAGTGTTTTCTAAGTTGACCTAATAGTTGTAATATCTTTGTAATTTCTCTTCAATTCACTTAAAAATTTACTCTTCACTTAAAAAATGGTGGTGGGGGGGGGGTGTCGTCGTCTGTGTTTTTAGCTCCCCAGAAACTTATGAAAACAGAAGAGAAATGCCTCTCAGCTACTAAAACATGTTATCACTTCATAAGTATTTTTTAAGTTGACCTAATAATTGTAATATCTTTGTAATTTCTCTTCAATTCCCTTAAAAACTTACTCTTATGGGAATTCATTAAGATTTCCCTTAAGAGTAAGAATTAAGATTCATTAAGAGTTATTCGTAATGTTTTCACGTAATTGTCTAATCGTTTAATTATTTTTTTGCGGCACATCCCTTAGTTTTACTTACGTACCGAATTCAAATTGGAGCGCCATTTTTTTTCGGAGAAGAAAGGTTGGTCTTAGCTTGAGTGGCAGTTCTCTAGGCCAATGAAAGAAGGAAGGAAAATAACTTCCAGCACCAAAGTACGACTATAGAAATGAAAGGATGCGGCATCTGTTGCATGTTAAAAGAAGGCTCCGGACTTAAGAAATCCAAAACAAGTTAGTTTCATTCATTTGTCTTAAATTAGTCTTTCATTTCTATTTATTAATAGGTAAATTGTGACCATTATTCTATTACTTTTATAAGATGTGTGAATATTTGAATTAGTTTCTTCAAAATGGTAATCGGTAACTTAAAAAAGCTTTTAGATTCCCACATATTAAACCTTTACATACACATATTACTTATTAAACATTCTTGATTGCTTAAAACTGCTTAGATTACATTACATAGAACTTCATTCACAAGCAAAGCATTTTAGTGAGCAAACATCATTCTAAAATCAAATTATAGTAATCAAGTGAGCACTGTCTTATGTACAGTTTGCATAAAAAATAAAACAAAATTGTGAAATCATGAAGTAAATTATACTAAAAGCAACTCAGCTACAATATAACAATGACACTGTTTTAGATTTACAACATTATTCATGTTTTTAATGGTAATATAGCCAGCATTGCAAGCATTCTGCATGTATTGTAACTTGGACTTAATATTAAGAAACTTCAGTTAACCATGACTCTTGTGAAAGTCTTTTATCATAACTGCTTACCAACAAAAAATTTATATTTTTATATTATAAAGATATAAAATGCCAAGGGTTATTTTACTCTTAATAGTTAATGTTAAAAAAATTTAAATTTAATTATCACAATTTCATGAGAAGTAGTTAGAGGTTCATTCATAATTCCTTACAGAAGTAATAATAATAATAATATTGCTTTTAGATGTATTAGATCATTTGTTGATGAGCTAGTAGGTAGTTGAATGTCATTTGGAATACTAACTTCTGCCTAGTATTTAATTTTTTCTTATTTCATTGTCAAATTTTTGTGGAGATCTGTCTATAAAATATATTTTTGTGAGCAGCTGTTATTATAAAGTGTAAGGATAAGGGCAGTAAAAAAAATATTATTTAGGTTCAGTTAATTATTAAACAATTGTGACTATAATAAGGTTATGTTTGTAAGTGTGTAGGTTTTTTTATGGTCTATTATTTGGTTTATCTAAGTTAAGTTGAAAAATGATGCAAGCATACAAAGATTGACTGGCTGTCAATTTTGAGTGCAGTGGCATAGATTATTTTACAAAGTGCAAAAAATACTTTTAACTTTTCAAACCGAACTTCTAACCAGAATTTTATAAAATTTTAAGTAAAACTTTTAAAATTGAAAGTATTTTCATGGATCTAAAGAATGGAACAGAACACCTGTATGGTCAACTAATTCATGGATAAAAGATGCAGCATTTTTAGAACTGTATCGTTTATCCATGAATTTGTTGACTATATAGGTTTCCTATTTCATTGTTAAGATCTGTGAAAATACTCTCATTAGCAAAATATTTTTAAAAAAATTCAAATTTGGGGTAGAAGTTTGGTTCAAAAAGTCAAAAGTGTTTCTTCACGCTTTATAATATAATCTATGCTATTTCACTCAACATTGGCAACTAGTCAATATTACCCACCTCATTTTTCAAGTTAACCTAGACTAATCAAACAATATATCATAACAATTGTTTAGTAATTACTGAATCTAAATAGTATATTTTGAATAATTTCTTACTGTGCTTATCCCTAATAACAGCTGCTTGCAAATAAAAAATATTTTATACACAGATCTCCGCCATAATTTGACAATTAAGTAACAAAAAGATATTCTCTATTAAATACTATGCAGAAGTTAGTATTCCAAATTACTTTCTACCACATTTTTTGTAAAACCAATTACTGTGAAAGCTACATCATACAATAAATGTTTACTTTATTCATTATTATAGTAATAGATTAGTTGTTAAAGAGTATTCACCCTTTTCACTAAATTTCTGAGTACAGCAAGAAATTCAATCCTGTCAATTAAATGATTAGTTATTACAGATATAAATAAAATAGATTAGAATGCCTCGATAGAGTACAATAATTGAAAGCTGACCGAGAGACTTGTTTAGAATGACAACAAAATTTTCTCTTCACTATCGAGAATCATTCTCACATTGAAAGTAAAGAAACACAAGAATGAAGATTGAATACTAAATAAAACTTTAGCATATAAAATTTTAAATTTCTAAATCTGACCCCCCCAGCATATGCATTAATGCTCTCTATGGCATGTTGTAATCAGATATAGAAATTTAAGATTTTGTATGCTAATGTTTTACTTAGCATTCAATCTTTATTCTTGTGTTTCTCTACTTTCAATAGCATTATTCTCAATAGTGAAGAGAAAATTTTGGTGTCATTCTAGACAAGTCTCTGATTCAGCTTTCAATGTTGCGCTGAAATTATACTCAAAATTGAAAGCTTATTATTGTACTCTATCAAGGCATTCTACCCTATTTTATTTATATCTATAATAACAAATTAATCAACTTGGTAGGATTTTCTACTGTACAGAGAGAAATTTAGTGAAGAGGGGAATACTCTTTAACAAATATTTTATAACTATTTTCTATTAGTATATTAATTTTATCAAGTAAATATTTATTAAATGATGTAGTTTTCACAGTATGTAATAGGTTTTACAAAAAAATGTGGTAGGAATTTACTTAGTAGTTATCAATAAAAAGTAGTTATCAATAGAAGTAGTTATCAATAAAATTAGAAGTAGTTATCAATAAAATGACAACAGATTTAAAACTGCACTCAGGAGTTGGGTGCTGTTTTATATCAAGTTTTTTTAAACCCCTGTCTCAGAATTTATAATTCCTAATTGGTTTTAATTAATTCTACTTTATCAACAATGAATTTTTTCAGCTACTTTTTCCACAATAAATTACCCTTTAATGTACAAAACTATGCAAAAAATAATTTTCTTATCTGCAGAGCATTTACTAACTCTACACCAAAAAATAATTTAAATAAATTCTTTGAATTCATAAATTATATCAGGGGATGGGAGTCATTTTCCTTTCACTTAAATTTATGAACTTATTTTCTTTCTTTTTTTTTTCCTACATGCTGTAAAGATGGAGCAGAGGTACAGCGAAGGGATCCAATTTTGTAGAAAATAAAGAAAAAAATTGTGTAAATGTGCTATGTACTTTCTAAATAAACTATTTTTACTTTAAACCAGCTCTTTTCTGTATTTAAAAGCATGTGTTTCTATAATTATCTTCTATTGTGTAATTCTAAGAAATATTACTATCATAGTACTATTTCTCAAAAATAGTACTATCAAGTGTTGGATATTGAATGTCCTATAAAATATAAAAGAAAATATTTTTAAAAAATGACTTATAAGAATTTATGAATTACTCTTTAATTTACAAAACTCTGCAAAAAATAATTTTCTTATCTGTAGAGCATTTATTAACTCTACACCAAAAAATAATTTAAATAAATTCTTCTGAGCAAATTTTCATAAGCTCACTAAGTTTGAGTATGGGTTTCATCATATCACACTAAACATTACTCAAGTTTTAAAAAAAGTATGTATCAAATTTATGTTTATATATTTATCAAATTTATGATTATAATTTTATCAAATTATGTTAATAAATTTTACACTGGGGAAGTACAAATTCTTGGGGTTATTAAAAATATGGATTTATGTTGCATTTCTTTGGATGAAATGCAATAATATGAATGGAAAGAATAAATGCATAGTACTGTTTTACTTACTATATCTCATTCTAAATAAATAAAAAAATACTGGGGAACCTTAGATCGAATGGAAAGATAGATTTAGCTTTAACGGTTGGTATTAATGTTATCTTAACTTTCAAATTTGAGTAAACTTGTGATTCATATGCAAATTTTTAGGTACTAACAAAGATCAATATTTGGTAATAACTAAAAATACATAAGGCAAAACTGGAAAGAATACTACAAATATGAAGGCAAAAAAAATAATAATAAAAGTGAAAGGGTTGATATCAGAGGTTATTCGTCAATGTAATAAATAATAAAAATAAGCATATAAACGAAAGGGTCCTACCCAAAACTTTGAAAAAATGCCGGCGGTCCAATTCCGGTAGAATGCCGGCATGACGCCCGGACCTACGGCACATTGCTCTTTACGAGATGGGTAGATGACGGTATGTCGACACCAATTATTGCTCCCGTAACCGATTATTGCTCCCGTCAACCTCCGGTTACGCGGCGGCTTTGTGTCCGCATTGATGGGTTCCTCGCGGCTGCCTCACGGTTAGCAGTTGGATGAATGATGGCTCGATTCCTACCGGAAGCGGCCCAGCATTCGACGGTGTTGTCGCGGGCGAGAGGACACGCCCGTGACGGAAACGATACTGACCTAATGCGCCGGCCCGGCAGTGGATATATGGCCCGGCTGGCCGGAACCTTCCGACCCCGGCGGTAGGCCCCCGGGTATATCGATATATATATCTATAAATATATATATATATATATATATATATATATATATATATATATATATATATATATATATATATACATATACAGTCGAACCTCCATATATCGAACTTCCCTATATCGAAATTTTCTATATATCGAACTCTTAGCAAATCTCCATGTTCATTACATAGAAAAACTGTTTCTATATATCGAAAAAATCTCTATATATCGAAATTTTTTTACGACATATTGGGAGATTTTATTCCACTTTAGAATAAAATCTTCCACTATTTGGCGTTTGAAACAATTTTTCGTGGGCTTCAATTCGGTGAAAATGTCCCTAATGAAGTTTTTAATGGACTGAATAAATGCGAGCATTTCTTTGATGAACTTTCCGCAAAACTGGCTGTACAGAAAGATATTCGTAGTTTTTTTTTTTTTTGAAAGAATGTAACTGTGATCGCTGTAACCACTGTCTGGATTATTGTTTTTTTAAAGGTATATAGTACTCAATAAATCTTTCACATTAATTCATTTTTTAGTTATTAACTTTCATTTAATGTGATTCGCATATAAATTGGAAATAGAGTTTCGCATACGAAAACAAGCTTTAATTTTAATGTCTTAAGAAAATTATGATAAAACTAAGATCAATTCTATATATCGGAATTTCTATATATCGAATTTTTTTCCGGCACTTTGCTACTTCGATATATGGAGGTGCTACTGTATATATATGTCAAGGAAAAACGTAAGGCTAAAATATGAAGGGGCGATCGCAAAAACTTTAAATGGGGCTTCTGGATAATTTAATAATTGGCACCGAGCGCCCTCATTTTCACAGAGTTTAATTGCAATGCTTCGCGTGAGTTGGGAAAAATAATCCCTTTTTGAGATGTTTCCTTGACGCGTCTGCGGTCAGGCGCGAGTGTAATTTTAGAAGCAGGCATTTGGCGTTCGAGGAGTGAAACAATTATATAATATTAATTCGTCTCGGAACATTCTATGGTCATCACGGGGCATGCGCGTAGTTTTGCCACCTGAATATTAACAAAGGATTGATCAGAGCGTCTTTGGGATTTCGAACTGACAGGTTGTCTGTGTGAGCCGAGATGAGAGATCGAAAATGGGACAGATTGAATCGGGTTTTAATTAGCAATTTGAATAAAGGAGTTACCTAGAAATTAAGTGTATTTATTCCACAGGCCTACGATTGTTCTGTCTGCATATTATTAGAGTAAGTATTAAAAGGGGAACAAATTAAGAGGGAGTACGAGATATTACGCTCGTCATATATATATATATATATATATATATATATATATATATATATATATATATATGCCGGCCCCGTGGATGATGATGATGATGACCGGAGCCGGCATACCACAGCAGGGAAAAACGTAGTATCCGAGTGGACACCAACAAATCATTGTTCTTCTGAAAATACAAATTTATTCACATTCTGCTCGAAGGGTTACATCGTGTTTTATAGGCAACAGAGTCATGCCAAAATCCGAAATGCGTACAGGTAGCTGACCACAGGCCCTTATATAACTTTTCATAGACGACGTGACATGTGACCATGCAACGAGTAGCGATTCGCTATGCCTGGTTCTCCATGCTTAAAAACTTTTATAATGAAGAGGGATTATCTCCAAATTTACAAGGATCGTATAGTATCTGCCGAAAACCTAACTCCTTTGTTCTTATAACGAAAGCGAGCAACGTAATTAATCTACGCACAAGGAAATTTAAAAGAATTTAGAATTTTGAAAGGGTTTTGGAGTTTTATATGCTATAGAATATCCCCCGTCTAAGAAGAGGCTCACCACTAATGCCTGCATTAGTGGGCGGACTCACCCAGCAGTGCGAGTAAAAAAGCGTGGACCAGAACTTTGGAATAAAGTTTAAAAAAGGAAAATTTAGAAAAGATAATTTAGTAGCAGTCACATGACCAATCATGAAATAAAATTCAATGATAAAAAGAAAACACTAGAAAAGTTTACTGTAAATATGCACTGTAAATATACACTTTTAATATACACTGCTAATATACACTGTTAATGTACACTGTAACTATATATTGTAAATACAAAATGTAAAGATACACTTTAAAATATAGTATTGGTCGACCACTACAAATAACAAAAAAATAGTAACTAACTTGAGAACAATACAAAATTTAAACGCCTGAAAATTTTCTCTTAACATCTCACTGTCATCGAGTGAGTCCAAAAATTTTTTTTTTCTGAATGAACGAAGTATGTGTCCATCATAACTTGCCTGTCCTTTACTATCTGAGGCAGATGTATCACTTTGAAAAGGAAATGATAACAAAGAAAAAAATCACAGTCTTCTTCTGCTGTGCTTAAATTTTCGTAAGCGCAAACAGAAAAAAATTTCACTTTTCTTGAATAGTAACAAAATAATAACTCTTGTATGATAACTAAATATTAAAATCACATTTAACTGTATCACAATATTTCACAACCCAAAAAAATTTTTCTATTTTATATAAATGACATAAAAATATTGCAGAACATTTATCACAATTTATTTCAAAATGCTCAATCATTTCAAAATTCTCTTTATTATACTTTTAACACTTTTTATTTCTTATTATTTTCATTTTCAATTTTCATTATTTATTATACTCATATTTCTTCTAACATTTGTCTATCTCTATTCCAAATACTTTTATTTAATCTTCACTTGTGCACGTTTATTTTGATTTGAGGTGGATATCGGTTTTTTGTGTTTGAGGTACCTGTTTGTGTGTATGTAGTCCAAAACTGCTTAGTTTCAAATTCTTTATAATTCTACGTCTAAGGAGTGAAGGAGTGTGTAATTTTTTGCGTAAAAAGTGGGTTTATTTGTCCCTATTGTTCTTTGACGAATAAGGTATATATATATATATATATATATATATTATTTATATATATATATAGACCTTATTAAGGTCTATATATATCTATTAACAGTATTTTTAAAAGAAAGTTATGTAAGATATATTTTTTAAAATTTATTTCTATTAGGACAACACGCAATTATTCTTATCAATTAAATGAAGACAATAATGTTAAGCATCGGAAAATAAAAAATAAAGGTGGATCTATAATTTTATGAAGATGGTCATTATTCGTGATATAAGAAAAATGGCCGTACAGTGGACCAACCGTGATTCTCCCAACAGGTATGATAGCCAAAAACAACATCTTGTCTAGTACAAAGATGGAGAAATAGGAAAGTGGGCATATGTCATGCCTGTGGAAGTAGAAGTAAGAATTGGGAGGGCAAAGGAGTGGTAATCCCATGTTCTGCCTTTATCTATTAGGTCTATTTATTTATTTTTATTCTGCACTTCCTGTGACTGAAAAGTTTACGTGAATTTAGAGTTTTACAGGCAACTGGGATGGTTTCCAAAAAACGAAGATAGAGGTGGGTGATAGGACAGATTCTTCGAGAAGGAGGGAGTTTAACCCATTAAGCGTTAACGGTCACGAGATATTTCTGCTCTTAAAATCTTCTCCACTGGTTTCGAGAAACTGCACAAAAAAGGAGGTACAAATCCGATTTTTCTCAAACGCTTTCTTCGAAGCAAATTTCATCCCCCCCTCGCTCTCCGAGGGTGGTAAGATAGAGGTCTTATTGTTCACGTCCCCGTCCATCTGAGCTCATTATGTCTGAGACGGACATAAGGTAGGTGGGGGAAAACGTTCGCATGTACATTTGTAAAATGACCGGGAAGAGTTTTGGGGGGAATCGGGTAACAATGCATTCGTATACTTCCAGTCAGTTGCCTCATGAAAGCTGTTGGAGTTACGACTCCTCTTGCAAAGAAAATGAGATAAGCTTATTTTCATCCTTTTGACTGTAATTTTTTGCAACGTTTGTGTAATATTGAGCATCATTCAAACTCACGAACACAATGACATAGTTTGAAGTATACCATAAAGGCTGTTTACTTACACACATCGTCGTTAAGATATTTGCATACACCATATTATGAACACTTTTACTGTTTTTCAGGGACTGCAATTTAGCTTTCTCCCTTCAAATTTTATTTCTTTATTTTCTAAGTTATTCAGAATATTTTTTTAGCCCTTACATTCGTATGAAAATTGAAACTTTCGTACTAGAAAAATACTTTATACACGTAAATTAATACGGAAGAAATTCATGAAAAAATGAACTGATTTATTTTATTTCGTGAAGTTAAGATAAACTAGTTTATTTTTTCTTAGATTTAACGAAGTCATAAAACATTTCAATATAATATGCAATGAGTCATTTAAGAAAAATTCATCATTGTTAAAATTGTAAGCTTTAATGTGCATCGTGC
This sequence comes from Dolomedes plantarius, assembly GCA_907164885.2. Classification (NCBI taxonomy): domain Eukaryota; kingdom Metazoa; phylum Arthropoda; class Arachnida; order Araneae; family Dolomedidae; genus Dolomedes; species Dolomedes plantarius. The sequence continues at coordinate 146,133,761 of OU015490.1, forward strand.
AAATATGTATTGTCACATTCACCAAAATGAGTCTCACTCTCTAAGGATTATTATATCAATGTTAATCAAATTAAGAAACTAGAAGCCAGTGAAAGTTTTTGTGAAGCCCCTACCTTGCATTTGCTCTTTCTTAAAAAAAAAAAAAGAAAAAAAAAAAAAGGAAATATTCCTCTAGGTTAGGGGTATATATTTTGGCGGCTACCAAGGTAATTTTTTGTTGCCCACGATGCTGGGAAATAAAATGAAAACAGGACAATATGTTAAGAAGAAAATAGCCGGAAATTAAAAAGTTTGCTGCACAAATTTTATGCTATTTTGGGAGTACATAGTTGTGAGCAGGTATTTTCATCCATGAAATTAAATAAAACGGCCTACAGATCAAGATTAACTGATAAACATATATGTGTTATCAAATGGGACAAAATCATTTCAAATGGGACAAACTAGGTAAACAAAGTTTAACTTAATGGACATGGCCAGTTCCAAGGATTTACTGTTGCTATACGATTGTTCAATATCTAAACTTTATAACTAAATTATTTTCTCATATCCTTCAAGATTTCTTTGTGAGACAAAAGTAAAATTAATTATTAAACATTTTAAAATCTCAAAATTATGTTCACTTGATCCTATATTTTAAAACCTATTTAAAATCATTCATATATTGAAATAAAAGAAAAAGAATAGCTAAAATATAGTTTCCCCATTATTTGAACAAAAATATATGTGTTATCAAATGGGACAAACTAGGTAAACAAAGTCTAACTTAATGGATATGGCCAGTTCCAAGGATTTACTGTTGCTATACGATTGTTCAATATCTAAACTTTATAACTAAATTATTGTCTTATATCCTTCAAGATTTCTTTGTGAGACAAAAGTAAAATTAATTATTAAAAATTTTAAAATCTCAAAATTATGTTCACTTGATCCTATATTTTAAAACCTATTTAAGATCATTCATATATTGAAATAAAAGAAAAAGAATAGCTAAAATGTAGTTTTCCCATTATTTGAAAATAATTAAAGATGTTTGTAGTCTGCAAAAGTAAAAAAATAAATAAATAAAAATTAAGATAATAAGAATGTTAATTAAAACCAGATTTTATTTCAGAAAGCAAAATAAGTGTGATATATTTTGAAACATGGCGCAGCACATAGCCCGACATCACATTCATCGCACTGAAATCGCGTTTCACGACGAATTCGTTTCCCGATTTCATTCTTTTTTTGTGAACATACAACACATTGTCGGGATTTGGGTTTCCTCACTCCCTCGCTTTCACAATAGGATGGAAAATGTCTCCCAGTTAGCCGTGCTACATTTTCTGTGTGTTTAACTACAAAACTGCGAATGCTGGGTTCTTGCACACAGGCTCCTTCTTCTATAAGCCGTTCAATTACCTTCATTCTAAATTCAATATGAGACATTTTCCCTCCTTTCTTTTTAAAAATTATATAAGAGTTCCATTCACTTTGGCTAATTAAATGTCGGAAAATTTTTTTGTAGTACTTCCTTTGGTGATTTCTGGCGACTGAATAATAAGACAGACATTGGTCAGACTTATCGACACCACCCATTGTTTGGTTGTAATCCACTACTGCAACAGGTTTTTTTTTAGTTGCATGCTCCTCAGTACGAGACTTCACTATGACTTCAGCGAAATCTGCATTGTGAATTGTACTTAGCATCATTACAGGTTTTTTGTCTTTCCACTTTAGGGCACACATTTTTCCTTTTTGAAATGCTATTATTTTTCCTTTTTGTAATTTTTCATTTTTAAGTCTGAGAGGTAAACCTTTTCGATTTGACCTTAGAGTTCCACATATATCAGTCTTATACTGTAATAGCAGTTCTGCTAACTCTGGTGATGTATAAAAGTTATCTGTGGTTAATAAACAACCCTGATGTTTCAAGTCATGAAGCAATGTCAAAACACATTTTGTTGAAAGTCCATATTTTTCATATTCTTTCATAAAGGTCGTTCCTTTACCGGTATAAATTAGAGAGTTCCATATGTACCCTGATTCGGCTTCGCACAACTGGAAGAGTTTTATTCCAAACCGAGCACGCTTACTTGGTATATACTGCTTCCACCCTAAAAAGCCTTTATGAGCAATTAAAGACTCATCAATGCTGATATCCCTATTAGGGATATACACAGTTTTAAACAAGTTTACTATCATTGAGTATATTTTAAAAATCTTCCTCAATTTTGGATTAGGATGATTCTGCGGAGTGAATTCCTCAGAGTTCTCAAAATGAAGAAATTTCATTATTAGTCCATAACGCTGTTCCGTCATCACTTTGCCAAAAAACGGTGTGCTTAGAATTGGACGCTTCGACCAAAGCCATTTTTCAACAGGTTTATCAATCACTCCTTGGAGTAAAAGCAAACCTAGAAAGCATTTCATTTCTTTGTTATTTGTCTCTCTCCAATTCAGGGCTCTAGAACTGGGCGTAAGTTGAGCACTTTCAAAATATTGTTCAGCATACCTATTGGTTTCCTGAACAATAAAAGAAATAACTTCTTCGTTAAAATAAAGTCCAAAGTACTCTAACGGATCTTCTGTCTCAATATCTACTTGTATTCCTGACTTTCCACTGAAGGGAAATCTAGGAGGAGCAACGACCGATGCCGAAAGATCTATCAGAGTCCAATTTCTAACAGAATCCAAGGAATCATCCTCGGACTCACAATCACTTTCGGATGAATAAAATTCCTCTTCCGAAGAGTTCAACAAGTCTTCTGTTTCTGAATCAGAATTCATTTTATGACGCCTTTGATTTTCAGCTTAACAGGAGAACAGCAATAAAATATATCGAGATCTACCTACTCGCATTCAATGAAAAAGAAGGAAACAAAGTCAACGGCTGGCGTCAAAACACAGACTGGGTGGTCATTCTTCCCAAGCTGACGCATACAAACCACTGACTTTCATCTGCTTCATTGTTCTTTTGCACTTCTCCCGCGGCCGTAGGCCAGAGAGGGGAAGGGGGGGGGGTAGATTCTCTGTCTTTCCACAGTTTACAGTACAAATTCGACATCTCACCTTAAGTTTTTCTGCTATTCAGAGTGGAATGCAACCCTAGTTTCCATATCTTATATATATATATATATATATATGTGTGTGTGTGTGTATGTATGTATGTATGTATGTATATATATATATATATATATATATATATATATATATATATATATATATATATATATATATATATATATATATATATATATATACAGTGGACGCTCGTTAATTCGAACTCAAAGATTCTCAGAAAAAAGTTCGAATTATCCGATGTTAAGAGAAAATATAAAACTTTAAAAGTGTATCACTGAAGAAGAAAAATCTCGTAGTATGTATAACCCCAGAAAACATATTATACTATGTTATCTAAAATTAAACATATTAAAAAGCAATACAGATTTACCTTAATCATAAAATGAAGCAGAAGATATGCAGCAGAAAGTAAACTTTAATTAAAAATATGAATTACACTTTTGGGAAAAACTGTAAAATGGATGTTTGGTTTTGTTAATGATGTTTACATTGTTCAGCCAGCTTCTCGATTTGAAATAAACATTTCAATTCATTTTCAGAGGGAGGTTCCATCTGGATAAATGCTTTCAGAGTTTTAATAGAGTCCATTATGACTTGATCATTAGGACGCTTAACAATCTCTGCATTCTCATCTGATTTCGAGAAGGTCTCTTCTATTTCATCTTCTCTGATAGTTTTTACTATGTCATCATCGCTCAGTTTTCCACAGACTTCCACGTCTTCATCTACCCTTACATATTCAGAAAAAGTAACGTTATCACCGTTAATTTTTTTAATTCAGATCTTTTTCAAATCTGTATCAATATCGTCGCATTCTTCGATATGATTGTTTTCTTCGTGCATAAATTTAGCATGACGAAAGCAATTACTAATTGTGCTTTCTTTAACATCATCGCATGTGGCGTATAGATCATTTATAGCTGTCAGCATAGTAATGTCGCAATTTTCACCACAATCTAAACAAAAATACAATAGCCACTAACGTTTAGCGGAAATGTAATAGTCTAAGAATTCAGGCATGTGCCTCTTTACACAGCAAAGAAATAGAGATGATTTTGACACACAAAATAATAAATACAGCGTGCATTTTCTCCTTAAACGAGGAAAAAGAAATTTAATTTGTCAAATTTTTAGTTCGAATTAACCGAAGTGATAAAAGTTTAGATCGAATTAAAGACATATTTTTAACATTATTCACAATACAAGTTTTTTGGGGCCTTTAGATTTGTTCGAATTAACCGAAAGTTCGATTTAACCGAGTTCGAATTAACGAGCGTCCACTGTATATATATATATATATATATATATATATATATATATATATATATATATATATACATATATATGTGCGTGTGTGCGTGTATATATATATATATATATATATATATATTTACACACACTTAGACAAAAAAACGACGCACCAAGGAGGAGTTATCTGAATGGGGCGAAAATCGGTACATATGATGTAAGAAAAACAAATGATTACAATTTGAGAAAAATTGTATGATTTATTCAAGAGAAAGAACTTCACAAAGTGAAAAAGTCAATAACGCGTTGTTCTACCTCTGGCCCTTATGCAAGCAGTTATTCGGCTTGACATTGATTGATAGAGGTGGCGGATGTCCTCCTGCAGGATATCGTGCCAAATTCTGTCCATTTAGCGCATTAGATCGTCATAATCCAGAGCTGGTTGGAGGGCCCTGTCCATAATGCTCCAAACGTTTATACAATAAAATTATTATATTACTATACAACAAATATAACTTTCAATTATGTCCATTAATTCTATTAATTAAAACTTTATTAATTTTACATGGATTCCCATTATTTCATTTGTTTACGTTTTCGCTCAAACTTTTCTAGGGATCTCAAAATAACTATTTTGTCTTCGCATAAATTGTAATGCATCATAAAATTTAGGAAAATTTGTATAAATATTTTTTAGATAAATTTAAATAGTTTTGATAAAACATGTCATTATATCTTTGAGTGCGTAGTCTCATTAAGAAGTTTAATTCGTGTGAAAATTATATAAGGTAACAAAATCCTTATATATTTTTTATTTATCCTTACTCAATTATCTGTAATCCTTATATAAGTTCCAATCAATTAGATAAATGTTTTAAAAGAACAAATATCATCACTCTCTTTACTCAAAGGGGAAAAGTGGAAACTACTGTATTCTTCAAGTAAAACTACTGTATTCTTCAAAAATTATAGTCACACATAAAACGCAAACTGGTGAAACTTTACGAGAAATTCTCCCAAGCAAAATTACAATTGGAATGAAAGGAACCTTTTGCTTATGAATAGCGCTATTCTATTCTGTAGTACCGAAATCAATCAGTTACGCTCAACTCCCTTCAACCGCAGACCATCCCCCATGTCAATGAATGAAATTTACGAGGGGGGAAGCAGGTACTAGAAAATCCGGGCTGCACGCTTTGACGACAGAAAAATGACTGCAGAAAAATCCGGGATGAACGCTTTACGCTGAGAAAAACCACTTCAGAAAAATCCGGGCTGCACGCTTTAACGACAGAAAAATGACTACGGAAAAATCCGGGCTGAACGCTTAAAGGGTTTTAAGTAAGATAAAAGAAGTAGAACTATCACATTCGGTTATTAATTTTGAGATCCAAAACAAATTCACCTATAACAGTATTTTTAAAAGAAAGTTATGTAAGATAGATTTTTTAAAATTTATTTCTATTAGGACAACACGCAATTATTCTTATCAATTAAATGAAGACAATGATGTTAAGCATCGGAAAATAAAAAATAAACGTGGATCTATAATTTTATGAAGATGGTCATTATTCGTGATATAATTTTAATTTTTCTGGGGCATTATAATATCTCAATTTGCAAGAATGGACAATTTCAGAATTTTGATTGGTTTAGAAATTTGGCCTATCAATTTCATAGTTAACTTTTGACATTTGTTTAAAAATAGAGTAGGGTCCAGAATAAGGAGAAGTTAATTTTCTTCTATTAGGGTATTGGAATTCCTCATATAATTCCTCATATTACTCATTAATTCCTCATATACTATTCCTCATATAATACTCCAACATAAGGGCCGTGATGGCTTTGTGGTAAAGCGCGCTGGTTTTCGGTGCTGAGGGTGCTCAGATGGAATCCTGGCGAAGCGACACTAAAATGCCTCCGTTTGTGTCGTCCCTGCATAGGGGGCAATGCTGGTCCGCCTATATGGCGCCCGCATAATAAAATGGCCAGCAAAACTGCGGTGAATTATAGGCGAATATCTTCGCGATAAGTGCCTCCGCATTTAAAAAAACATACTCCAACATTAAATTTAGATTCTACAAAACGTGCATCATACTTTACTTTATTCTTATTATGATATTTACTGGTCCTATCTTTTGCTAATTTTCTGGCTTCATCTACTGGAGGATAAAAATTTTGTTTTCTAATATGAGATTTATAACGTAAGATTCCAAAAAGCAAGTAGGTGGGAGTCAAGTGGGTAACCGAATGAGGAGTATGATTATATTCATTAATAACTTCATTTAGCAAAGTAGGAAAAGGAATCTTACTTGATGAATTATACACTTTGCACCTTAATCTAGTAATTATCGTCTGATTAACTCTCTCAACTTTACAGTTAGTATGAGTGTGATGAGAGTTAGTGAGTAATTGTTTAACATTATTGTGTTCTAAGATCCTCCTAAATTTTGAACAAGTAAAAGCTACATTACTGTCAGTTAATAATTGTTTTGTTCTCTGAATTTGGAATATTTGTTTTAAGCAGGTAGTATAAGTTTCTGTTGTTACACTTTTTGATGGAAAGGCCCAAATATAACGCGTTGCATGGTCAATTACCAAATGTAAATATTGTTTTGTTGAATTATAGTAATTAAATCCGCCTGCTGTGTCCAAACTTAAGCACTCGAAAGGATGGTCTGTCGGAGGAACCTCTTGCAGCAATGCAAACAATTTTTGTCTTTTTTTCTTGTTTATTTGGCAAGTATGGTATTGTTTAACATAGTTATTTATATCTTCGGGGAATTTGGCCAATAGTACTGAGGTCTAATAAATTGTGCTGTTTTATTTACTCCAGGGTGTACGAATTCTTCATGCGCTTTTCTTAAAATTTCTAATCTTAATGAGAATGATACTACAATCTTTCAAAAACCTTTTTGCCTAACATTTTTTATCTTCTTATTCTGAGGTCCCTGAACATTATCTTTATTTTGAGAGTCAATTATATTTTGCAATTCAGGTAGATGGGATACCTGTTGGATAGATTCTGAAACAATATTTCTGGAAAGCATATCAGCTTCAACATTAGCAGTTCTTTTTTTATATTTAATCTCGTAATCGAACATACTTAATCTTAATGACCAGTAAAAAAGTCTTCCTCTTAGGTTATTAACATTTTCTAGCCAAACTAAGGCTGCGTGTTCAGTGTGAATTGTAATTTTTTTCCATGGAGATAATGGTAGAATTTATCTAAACTATCAACTATGGCTAGACATTCGAGTTCTGTGATTGAGTAATTTGCTTCATAAATTTTAAAACGCGTGAATGATAGGCTATTGGGTTAAATTCACCATTTTCATCTATTTGTTTCAACACGGCTCCTACTTGATGCTTACTTTCATCCACATATAAATGACAGCCCTTGTATACATCATATAATTGCAATATTGCTTTACAAATCAATAAGTGTTTAAGAATCTCAAAAGCTTCTTGGTACTCTTATTTTTCTCTTCCTGGTGTTGTTCTGAGCATAGTATCGCGCACAATTTGTATGCTGATGAAGACACATTTTTCGTCTTTTCTGAAGCACCACTGGGGAAACACACAAAATAAAAAAAGAAAAGATGATCACGCTGTTTGACTGTCACATTCACAAACATGACACCATTATTTTGAATATCACAATTATCTACGTTGGTTGCACCGCAACACAAAATCACTTTTTCGTTTGACATGAAGTGGATTCACCTATCGCATGAATTATGTTTTGTTTTGCTCAATTCTCTGGGAAATTATTATATCCAGGCATGAAATCTAAACTTGTCATCGTTGCTATGAAACTTGAATGAAGTCACTTGCAGTTAAAGACCACCGTAGGAAATGAAATATTCCACTTGCCAAAATATCACTAGTGATGTCGCAATGTCCGGATTAGGGAAAACACACACTTTGTTGAAGAATGCAGCAGACAACGGAATAACATATTAAATAGGAGACACACACGGCAAAGATCATGCAAAAGCATCATGAATCTGTAGAACCGTGACCTTTTCAGAACGACTTAAATACAGCGAACAGGACCCTGACATTCTCTCTTCTTTGCAAAGTTCGGTTAGCGTTAGGCCGGAAGCAGCGGGGAGAGAGAAAACTTTTCACCCTGTCAGCACCATTCCTGCCTCGGTGCCGACAGAAAAAGAAGGAAGCGCGCCCATCTGCCTTCAGAGTGGTGAATCCATTGGGTTTTCGCGCGTCGGAATTCGTGTCCTTCCGACTTCTGTAACATGTCAGGTCAACCCCGGGAAGAACGACGAATTAAGAACCCGACATGCTACATAATAAGATATGTCTTGAGCTGGGAGCAATGACGGCAACGGGATAATGACGTTAACGGGATAATGACGTTAACGGGATAATGACATTAAAACATTTTATAACGTATGCGACACATCTTCACGAGGCAAAGACAAAGTGTAGGGCTCTCCCTTACCTGACCACTGGGTCTTACATAACTTTTCATAGACGACGTGTCATGTGATCATGCAACGAGCAGCGATTCGCTGTGCCTGGATCTCCGGGCTTGAAAACTTATATAATGAAGCGGGATTGCCTCCAAATTTACAGGGATCGTATAGTATCTGCCGAAGAATTATCTCCTTTGTTCTTAAAATTAAAGCTCACAGTGTTCTGTAGTGCGATCTATTTGCGAGAATGACGCCACATTTTGTAGGAATATTAAACAAGACGGGGGACGAAGGATTCCGCGAAAAAATAAATTAGTTCCAAAAGTCACCGCTAGGGGAATATTTGGCGCTGTGCAATAGAAAATAGAGTGTTAACAAATGCAAATTAATACGGAATAAAATTACCTTTTATTATGCACATTTTCTCATTTAGTTCAAGTGCAATATGGCAACACTTTTAAAAAAGCGTAAAATCTACATAAACACCGATAAAGTCTCGTGATCTGCAATATCACGTACGCTGAGCAGAAGAAGAAGTTCTTTATTCAAATTTCCCGTTACATCCATTGGCACAGTGCCAGCTGGCTGGGTTTTAAAATGCAATGTGTTACGTTTCGAATCAATCGGATTGAAAGTTTATGTGCAATGTCTACTTCTTTAGTCGAGCGTGCGTTACTGGTCAAATTCTTTTACCTCAACCAGTGCAACACGTCAGCCGCTCTTCGTGCTTTTATAACGCACAAAAAAATGCGTAAAGGTAACGGTCCTGTGTCAGTTAATGGGCTAAAAGCAATGGTTGCGACGTTTGAGAAAACAGGTTCTCTGAAGGTTCAGTCAGGCAGAGGACGAAAACCTGTACCACAGGATACAATCGAAGCAGTTGCCACGGCGATTGTCGACAGAGGACCAGACAATATTGCTGCCACCTCTAGCGCTCGTGGATTAGCTCGGAATATGGATATGCCTTACAGTACGGTATGGAAAATCTTACGAAAGATTATCAACTTCTATCCGTACAAGATCAGCCGTGTACAGGAGTTACTGTACCCCGACCATGATAAGCGATTGACTTTTGCTCTCACCTTTCTTGCCAGAATGGAGGTGGATGATGCTTGGCCTTGGAAAATCTTATGGGGAGACGAGGACCACTTTTACCTGCATGGCACTGTGAATACCCACCTGCATGGAACTGCATGGAACTGCATGGAACTGTGAATATTTTTTTAAAAGTGTTGCCATATTGTACTTGAACTAAATAAGAAAATGTGCATAATAAAAGGTAATTTTATTCCGTATTAATTTGCATTTGATAACATTCTATTTTCTATTGCACAGCGCCAAATATTTCCCTAGCGGTGACTTTTGGAACTAATTTATTTTTTCGCGGAATCCTTCGTCCCCCGTCTTGTTTAATCTTCCTACAAAATGTGGCGTCATTCTGGCAAATAGATCGCGCTACAGAACACTGTGAGCACTGTCAGTTTAATTATGGCCACCCGGTATATATATATGTGTGTGTGTGTGTAACCCTCCTATAAGACGGTAGATATGTTCCCAGAAAATGCCGTGTTGTGTGAAACCGTGTTATATGAGACCCAGAGACAGTTCATAAAAGGGGGATTACGTTCTGAAAGCTTATTAAAAAGAAAACCTTTTTTTAAATTCCGTATAATCAACTGAATTATTATTAAAAATATAAATGTATGTATGACACAAAACGAAAAGAACACAAAAAAATATTTTCATTCAATGCGACAATAATTTAATAAATTTCTTCCTCATCATTGCTCAGTACAATCAACCGAGACCGTTTTTTCGATTGAACGATATCACCTTCACTTTCAGAACCATTTTCTTCATTTAGATTTTTTGCACCTTCGATTCACATTAAGAAATGTGTAATTTTGGTTTGCTTGCTGGTTCTTACAGGATCATTGTAGATCCACGGTATGGAGATAAACAATTTTGCAGCCCCCTTTCGAATTTTCTGCTTCTTTCAGCGGAAGGCTCTTTATTCAGGAAAATAGATTCAATATTTTCAGCTAAGCTTAGGCCTTCTTGTAATTTTTAGAGTTAAAAGTGAATAAATTATAATTTGTTAATACCTTTTCATGTAAAGCCACTATAGTTTATAAATCCTTCCCGTCATTATTTTAAAGTAATTTAGTTTTTAAATGTGTTAAACAAAAATCATGTTATCTAGTGCTATAGAAGTACAGTGTTGTACAAAGGTTTTCGCGATTTTTTATCGTATTAGAGCGAAACCGTGTTACAGGTTGCAGTATTATACGAGGGTTCCCGCAGTTTATCTTTTCGTGTTAGAGCGAAACCGTGTTGTAAGATGCCGTGCTGTAGGAGGGCTACCTGTATATATATATATATATATATATATATATATATATATATATATATATATATATATATATATATATATATATATATATATATATATAGATACACTGCTGGCCACTGTAAATGCAACACCCTGAAGGAAACATGCAAATTACATGAAATTTACAACATGCATTAGCGGAGGTGAGATATGCAAATGATTAGAATTTCAGCGCAGACACACATCAAGTGCGCCTGTGGCGCCACTTCAAAGCGCTATTTAAGGCTTGAAGATTTCGACGATTTCAAGTTCGGCAATTGTGTTTTTCTTGTGGTTTTTTCAAAAAAACGATCAATTATGCCTCGTCGAAAACAGCGATCATCTTTTGATCAAGTATCCGAGTTCGACAGAGGAAGGATAGTGGCCTACCGAGATTGTGGATTATCTTTCAGGGAAATCGGTAGTCGTGTTGGACGAAACCAAACAACTGTAATGCGGATATGTGATCGTTGGATGCAGGAAGGTACGACGGACCGGCGTGTTCCATCGCATCCACCTCAGCGCACCACTTCACGTGATGACAGGCAAATTGTGCGCATGGCAGTGACGGATCGCTCAGTCACATCACGAACCATAGCACAGCACATGCAGTCTGTAACGCATCATCCAGTGTCTGCGCGTACCATTCGACGCCGTTTACAGCAGAGTGGTCTGTCCGCAAGACGTCCATAGCTTTGTCTACCCTTGACGGAGAACCACAGACGTCTCCGCCGCCAATGGTGCGATGACAGAAGGATGTGGACGGCAGAATGGAATGAAATTGTCTTTACTGACGAGTCAAGCTTCTATCTGCAACACCACGATGGTCGCATTCGAGTCTGGAGACACCGTGAAGAGAGGATGCTGAACAGCTGCGTTATGCACCGCCACACTGGTCCTGCACCGGGTATTATGATATGGGGCGGTATTGGATATCACTCTCGCACACCTCTAGTACGCATTGCCGGTACTTTAAACAGCCAGCGCTACATCTCCGAGGTGTTGGAGCCAGTTGTCCTTCCTTACCTTCAGGGCTTGCCCACAGCCATATTTCAACAGGATAATGCGCGAGCACACGTGGCACGTATTGTCCAACGGTTCTTCGTCAATCGCCAGATTGAATTGCTTCCCTGGCCGCCTCGCTCTCCGGATCTTTCGCCGATAGAAAACATGTGGTCCATGGTTGCTCTACGATTGATTTAGATTCCATCCCCAGCTGCCACAGCAGATCAACTTTGGGAACGTGTGGAATCTGCTTGGTCTGCTGTACCCCAAGAACTCATCCAAAGTCTCTTTGAATCAATGCCGAGGCGTGTGGCAGCGGTGATCTCCAACAATGGCGGCTACTCTGGCTACTGATTTTGGCAGGAACCACACTTCACAGAAGTCTATAAATTTAATCATTTGATACTTGGTCAACATGTTATCTACAAAATAAATTTTGTTGTGATATCTCTTGTCTTTCTTGGTGTTGCAATTTGGTTGGCCAGCAGTGTATATATATATAAATATATATAACTTTTATATTTATTATTTATTATATTTATTTTATTATCTTTTTAAGGTAAGAAATCGAAAACATCCTTATATACCTAACAAAAGGCAAAATATTCTTTTCAAAATATCTTTCCTTGTATTCGAGGTATGACTTATCGTCCAAAAAATACGGTACCTTGCATGACAAAGATCTAAAACAGGTTAAATTTATAATCGTAGGAAAAAAAAATTAAATATTTATCGACAGACAGCCAATTATGTTGTTTCTGTCAAAATGCTCATGCTTTAGTGTTTCTTGAAAACTTAAATTTACAATTTAAACTGCATAATTTAAATGAACTATTGATTAAAAGAAACAAAATAACTATTTTTTCGAATCACTGTCTTATAAAATTAGATTAATGGGAATTATGATATCATGGAACGTAGAAAACCTTTGAACAATTAGGTGAATGAAAGAAAACTTTTCTCACAATGGATACTTTAAAAGAAGAAAATTTTTAGAAGTACAGACAGATTAGAATAACATATATAACGTATTTCTAATTAAATGAATTAATACTTTGAAAATAAACTTACTCGCAGGCATCATTGCAGTTATCCGAACATTTTGCATTTATTTCTTCAGATGATGTAATTGCTGAAATATAGAAACATTTCTTAATGTTAGAGCTATCAACTGAAATTTAGATTTTTATTTTTTATTTTTAGGGTATTTGTGTGCTTATTTTAACACCTTAAAGAATAAATTCATTCAACAGATTCTTTCGGAGTCAGCATATAGGGCATTTGAGGAGTCACAATACAAAATTTCAGCTTCCCATGTTTTCTTGTTGCAGAGGTACAATAATCAGTCAGTCAGTGTTTTGGAATAATTTTAATGACTTTTAAACACTCTTAAATTTTAAATTTCATAACAAGATTTTTTTCGGGAGCACTTGCAGCCCAATTGGAAACACCATGTAATGCTTTAACTTCCTATGTTTTAGGGTTCCAGCGTTTCCTTAACATTTTATGGAAGAGTAATAGGATATTTTATGTTCCAGAATTGTACCACCTCACTTAAGGCTAATGTGTACTAACACTATTGGATCCACTCACCTCATTGTTAACCTGTGGAGAAAATGTATCCCAGGATTTCCGACTTGGATTGAAAGATTTTTTTTTAAATTTGTACGCCTTCATAGGGAAAGAAACTTTACAACTTGGGGTATTTTTTGTTTAAAACTGCAAATAATTATTTTAAATTTAAATGATGCCAGTAAAAAATCTGGTTTTCTGTGCTTTAAACACTCATGAAATCCTTTGAGGAGCAAAATTTATAAAATGAATCCGGTTGCACGGTGCAGAAAAGTTCAGGCTATCTAAAAATATCATTTTTATTGGATTATCCGCGTTTTTTAGCTGTAAATATTAGACACAACATGGATGTGAGCGAATCCTATAGGGAACACAGAAACATTAACCAGTGGCTATTTTATTCTTTTATATTCCATTTTTGTTCCAGTGTTCTTTCATGATTTATTGTTTGATTATATTTTATGGTTATTGGCATTATGGACTAGATAAACTCTATAACACGTTTAAAATAAGTAAAACATATTGTTTGGTCTTAATGACCCAGACATTTTTAATCTCATTTTTGTGTTTCTAATGTTCTAATTTCTTATATGTTAATTAGTGTTCTCCAGCACATTGCAGTGCTTCAGTTGGTTCGGCTTTTCACTCTTCTGAAGTGGCAACGTATTAAGTTTTTAGAATTATGTTTAAATACCTTTAGCAACTAGCATTTTAACGCAGTCGTATGATTTTAATGCAAGTCTTTAGGCAGCGACTTGTGAAGTTTTATGGTTTTACCAAGAAATATTTTTTGGCGAGGCTTTGCACAGGGCAGGTCCTCGCATTGTGAATCCAGGTAATAGCTTTTAAACGCAATTATATACTTGGTACCAGTTCTCCCGTTCTTCGATCCCGCTAAGAAAATTGATGCCATCTTACAACGTTTGTGTTCTACTCCACATTTACTGGTTGTGAAGATTGTAATAAATACTACAAGAAAATTGAAAATAAGAATGTTTCATTCCTGTCTAGCCTAATTTATTTACTCCCCACACTAGTTGCATGACAGTCAGTGTTAGGTTGGTTTGAATAATTTGATTTTTGTTTATCGATAAACATTCATTTTGGTGCCTCCGCCATTGTCGTTTGTTTCTACTTCACATTACACATTATTACCTATGTTCTAGGTAATCACCATGTATATCTCTCTGTGATCGATCGATTAATTTTTCTTTTAATAATCCAAAATTATTTCTTTTGACCATTTCCCAATTTTCATGAAAAGGATGCTTCGCTCTGCCAGTTTTACAGTTCTTTTCATTGAAGAAATTTATTATTTAATTAAAGTTTACCACTTTCATCGTTTGTCAACAAAATGGAAATTCAGACTCGTTTATCAAGTTTCTTTGGTCCATCAAGATTTCTAATAGTACAAACCTTCCATAAGTACAATTCACCACATTTTGAGCATCCCAAAGGTGAATATAACACAGTGTACTGCACAATCCTGTCAAAAACTTTCTCCCTAAATAATTTCAACCCTAATTAACTTTACTCATTGTTAACATCTTTTGTTCCTCGTGGGAAGGCACTTCTCCTGATACATTCGAATTTAAAATTACTCTTATTTCTTGACTACTTTTCATCTGGGAGTAACGTATAGGTGAGTCAACAATGCTCTCAGGTGAATTTTGGCCGATTAACTCCAGGGGTAACACCTGGAGGTTTCTTATCTTCTCCCACCCACTGACTTCATATGAGGACTTTCCAGTATACAGATTTAACGTTTCCGAACCTGGCCTTGTGGCGAACGTAATTTATGGCGTTCGTCAGAATGTGAACATGGCACCCTCGTTCTGAATTCCGACTCGCTACCACTAGGCTACATCGGGACTTTCGATGTCGAACATAATATAAACAAAATAGTATAGAATTTAATTATTTGTTCGTGAGGTAGTAATTGTGGAGGTAAAGCACGATACCCACAGTTTTCGTTCATGGCAGTGCCCGGTCTTGTTGTGGTGTTACTCTCATAGGAAACTATGGTTCCTCACTTAAGTGGGGTTCTTGTGAAAAAGAAGCCATCGAAATAGCCCTGCATCTGGGAATAACTCTGAAAACAGTGTCACCGTTGCGAAGAAAGAGTCTAAACTTATTACAAATAGAAAATACATAATTCGAGTAGTCTTTTTCCTGATTTAATAATGAATTATTATGCTTTCTAAATTCTTGTCTTCCATTCATTTATATTAAATACATTTTAGAAACAAAATATTAAAAATAAATTTGACGCAACACATAATACGTTACTGAAAAATGCTTACAGGCATTGTTGCAAATTGTGTAGTTATTTGGGTAGGTGATAGACTGTCCTACACATCCATATTCTTCAAACATAGATTTCATTTTGCAGATTTCAGTGCACTCCTGTAAAATTAACGTACATTTCACAGTTAATAAAATATTTTTAAAAAGTTATGCATGTAATTTACATCCATAAACTTTCAAAAGTAATTTTACGCCTCGATATAGCTTACCCATTTGGTCATAGCACCATATCCTCCATTCTTCACCCACATGCTCATGTAGTCCGTGCAGTTAGTTATGTACGGTGGAGGCAGGCTCTCTCTTTTTTCCTTAAATTGATAACAATTTATCTTTTAGAGCATTGCATAGCAAGGTTTGCGAATCCACACAGGAAAAATATTTATAAGCACGCATTAAGTGATAGGTATTAAGGTTTCCGGTCTATATTGAATTTCCGAATACTTGATGGTTTGCGAAGAGATTTTTTCCCATCTGTACGAGGTTTACAACTGGTTAAATATATTTCAATAGGAGCAACTCTGACGCTGATAGACGCAATGTCAACAGCCCCTAACTGGAACTCCGAAGTTATTTACAGCAAGAACCTTGCCATGTTGACCTTACTTGAAGAATCACTGTTGGTGAAGCATTATGATCCAAATTATTTTCATTAACAGGCAGGGTGTCATCTCGTGGACATATTTCTAACTATTTATGCAATTTATTTATTCATTTTTCTACGGGGGGAGGAATAAAAAATTTACGTTATATAATGCATATCGGTACTTATTGCGTTAATTATTATTCCATACGTTATTTATTCTATAACATATTCCATAACGTGTTGCATAACATATTCCATACTTTAATTATTCCTTGCAATGTTGATTTTTAAACTTTTTACTGACTTTTGATACTCCCGATATATTAAAATACTTTCCAAATATGATTCCCTTCAATTATTTTTAACATTTTTATTTCAGTAAACCAGTGATCCAGCATTGGACTACTTCTCAGGATTTTAAGGCAAAAACTCAAAATCAAATCTTACCATGGTCACATACAGTTTGTATCTGATTCCACCTTTTAACGTCACTCCTTCGGTTGCGGGGTTTGCTACTGTTCGGGGGTTATGGACATATACATATGCTTGCATCAAATCTAAGTAATTCATGTATTCCACCGGATTCAGTTTCAAGAGCATATTGTACTCTGGAAATACAAATGTTACTTCCTTTAAAAGCAGTCACTTCAACGTGCAATAAAGACACGATATGAAAAAAAATGTAAATTTTTTTAAGGTGTATAGGTTGCGTTTATTTAAGAAACAATCCTTTTTAATTAAACAGCTTTAGTATTTTTTGTAAAGAACGTCAGTCGTAAACAATGTTTTTGTTTTATGAATATTCTCCCTTCACTGTTTTCAAACGATCCGTTCAGTGATACTTTGAAAATTTGAAAGTGAGCTTGCTTTCGGACAAACAATATGCACTCAAAGCTAACAGAAACCACAAAAAAAAATCCCAATGAGCTATCTTTAAAACCACTTTTATTACATCCGCGCCTTTCAATTCAAATCTGAAAGATGCCCACAGAACGTTTACACATTGTGGTACCATTACATCAGATCGGCATTAAATTGTGAAATATTATGTGTATTCTATCTATTTCATCAATCCTGCTTAATATATTTTCCAAATAAATGGATGGTGATTTATAGTCACGAAATATCGTTTACAATGAAGTGCAGTGTAAGTCTTTGTTGTGAAGATTTTTATTTATTTTATGTAATTTCGTAAATGCCTTTCCGAGACCTCTTCCCGCCCACTGGATGAGATCCCGAATCGTCGAACGTATCGTTCAGGATTCTGTCAGTTTTTGCGCGGACCAGGAAGCAACCGCCACGGACACCTGCTCGTAAATAATTTTTCTTGACGGGCATCACTTGCGGGTGGGGCTTTGGAAGACTTCCTGCTATCTCGGCGTGACGAGCAATGCTGGTCCATCTGTCTCAATTACTACGGGTAAGAAATGTTGGCCTCCTGTTTTTGTCAGTTATAATTTTACGTGCATTTTTCCGGATACACACTTTTTCTGACAACCTCGATCTAATAACGGCTGATCACAATCTAATTTTTCAGTGTTTTCGCCCACTTTCCACATGCTAATGAAATCTGGGCTAACCGTTCCGTTAATTTTTTTGTCTGAATGCATGCAGTTTTTAAGACAACCCGTTTTGTCATCCTATGTACTGTTACGACTATAACGAGGATTTTAGTTATAGTCTTTATGTTAATGTATTAATGTTAAGTGCTGGTAATAATGGATTGAGAAATAATTTAATCGCCAGTATTCCTAAATGTAACTTGTTTGCTTGAGCTATTAGCAAGATAGCTTGTGAAATTGAATAGTTTAATTTTTAGATGTTCCCCAATACTTGGGAGGTATCTGAAGTTTAGCCCTACACCATTTCGGTGTTCTGGGAATAACATCTGTAGTTCGCCACCTGTTTCTCTTGTGCCTGGGAAAAGCCTCTTAAAATTAGTTATGATTCTTAGGAAACGCAAACCCCGTATTCAAGATAATTGGATTTTTTTTTGTATTACCGCCCTTGTAAAAAGCACCGTATATTTATCCCCGCATTTCCTCTTCTTTGGGGGTACGTTAATTGCTCTTTAAATTTCTGTTGTCAACAATAAGGTAGACCTACTGTCACGAATTTCCTCGATAACATCCTCTTTTTCGGCGTGTGTGAATTTCGCCGCGTGGGAAAATGTCTTCCTTCGCTCTGGTAAGGGAGCTACGTCCAATTAAAATTAGGTGCATTTTTACGTCAGCTTCGGCTAGAACAATCAGCTGCCTGCGCGCCTCTTTTTTCTCCTGCTTTGCGTAAGCTTAACTTCTGTTTTGGCAGTGAATCGCTTTTTTCATCTACCGGAGTTTTGCCCGACGCACCCTTTGTCTCGGTTCCCGTTCTCTTGGGGTCGCTCCCGATTTTTTTCTCTAGGTGTTTCCCTCGGCGTTAAATTAAAATTATTGCAACGCTTACTTCTCTCCTGTGCACTTCTGTCCAGTGGTGAAATTAAGATATCAGTGAGCCATTTTTTCTAGAGAGAATAGTTTCTCTTATATATTTGTACGTTTAAGCACCCCATCAGTTTTTGGCCCTGCCAAGACTATATCGGGGGTTATTTTTTTATCATGCTATCTTAGTGACTTAAGTTTCTGACTTAGACCTGAACGGTCATTTATTTGTTAAGCTCATGTTGAACCGAGCTAATTTCTTACATTATATATATATTATATGTTACTCAAGACTGGCTCAATGATTGAAGAATAAGTATTTTTTAATCGTAAGAAAAAATAAAAATCTGTACTGTGGAAGATACGGTATCATTTGTACTGTGGAATAAACGTTATCAGTCTATATTGAAGAAATGATATCGTAGCATGATCAGTCTATACACTAGTATCTTGAAGAATTGTCCCGAAGATATTTGGAGGAGTTCAACTATGATAAAAAGTTGTGTACAGCACGATAGACTGCAGCCTGAGAAATGTTCAGCCCACGGAAGATGGAGACCGACAGTTCGGGAGGCTGGAAAGAGGTGTTCGGCACACTGCATTAAGGATCGGGACGGAAGAAATGATAAGCGTCTTCCAGTTAAAAAATCAAAGGCGCAAAAACATGATCCCTCTGTACAAATGTAGAAATGGAACATGAGCGTAATGGCCGACTCGGTATAGCATCGTACAAACTTTGCGTTGATCGTAAAAACCACAGGTAAGCACTTGTAACGTTAGCATAAAAATCCTGAAGAAGCTGGTAAACTAAAAAAATCTTCTAAGACATTTAAAATTAAAACAAATATTTATTTTCTGTGAGCAAACATTGAACCA
Organism: Dolomedes plantarius; assembly: GCA_907164885.2. Classification (NCBI taxonomy): domain Eukaryota; kingdom Metazoa; phylum Arthropoda; class Arachnida; order Araneae; family Dolomedidae; genus Dolomedes; species Dolomedes plantarius. Next base: position 146,153,648 of record OU015490.1, read on the forward strand.
GTCTTGAGTAACAGATAATATATATATATATATATATATATATATATATATATATATATATACAGTCGAACCTCCATATATCGAAGTAGCAAATTGCCGGAAAAAAATTCGATATATAGAAATTTCGATGTATAGAATTGATCTTCGTTTTATCATAATTCTTCTAAAACATTAAAATTAAAGCTAATTTTCATATGCGAAACTCCATTTCTAATTTATATACGAATCACATTAAATGGAAGTTTATAACTAAAAATAAATTAATATAAAAGATTCTTTGAGTACTGCATAGCTTTAAAAAACACAATAATCCAGTCAGTGGTTACAATGATCACTGTTACATTCTTAAAAAAAACTACGAATATCTTGCTAAACAGCCAGTTTTGCGGAAAGTTCATCAAAGAAATGTACGCATTTATTCAGTTCACTAAAAACTTCATCAGGGACATTTTCCGCGAATTGAAGTCCATGACGTATTGTTTCAAACGCCAAAAATTGGGAGATTTTATCCCACATTAGAATATGTCTTGAAAAAAATTTAGGTATATAGAGATTTTTTCGATATATAGAAACAGTTTTTCTATGTAATGAACACGGAGTTTTGCTAAGAGTTCGATATATAGAAAATTTCGATATAAGGAAGTTCGATATATGGATGTTCGACTGTATATATATATATAACGTAAGAAATGAGCTCGGTTCTACATGAGCTTAATAAAAAAAAATTACCGTTCAGGTCTAAGTCACTTTTCTCTAAGTCACTAAGATAAAAAAAATATCCCCCGATAAAAAAATAGCCCCCCGATACAGTCTTGGCAGGGACAAAAACTGATGGGGGGCTTAAACGTACAAATATATAAGAGAAACTATTCTCTCTAGAAAAAATGGCTCATTGATATCTTAGTTTCCGAACTGGACAGAAGTGCACAGGAGAGAAACAAGGGTTGCAATAATTTTAAATTAACGCCGAGGGAAACACCTGGAGAAAAAAACCGGGAGCGACCCCACGAGAACGGGAACCGAGACAAAGGGCGCGTCGGGCCAAAAGCCGGTAGATGAAAAAAGCGATTCACTGCCAAAACAAAAGTTCAGCTCACGCCAAGCAGGAGAAAAAAGAGGCGCGCAGACAGCTGCTTGGTCTAGCCGAAGCTGACGTAAAAATGCACCTAATTTTTATTGGAAGTAGCTCCCTTACCAGAGCGAAGGAAGACATTTTCCAAAGCGGCGAAATTCACACACTCCGAAAAAGATGTTATCGAGGAAATTGGTGACAGTAGGTCTACCCTATTGTTGACAACAGAAATTTAAGGAGCAATTAACGTACCCCCAAAGAAGAGGAAATACGGGGATAAATATACGGTGCTTTTTAAAAGGGCTGTAATACAAAAAAATCCAATTTTCTTGAATACGGGGTTTGCGTTTCCTAAGAAACGTAACTAATTTTAAGAGGCTTTTCCCAGGCACAAGAGAAACAGGTGCCGAACTACAGATGTTATTCCCAGAACACCGAAATGGTGTAGGGCTAAACTTCAGAGACCTCCCACGTATTGGGGAATATCTAAAAATACAATTATTCAATTTCACAAGCTAACTTGCTAATAGCTCAAGCAAAAAAGTTACATTTAGGAATACTGGCGATTAAATTATTTCTCAATTCATTATTAACAGCACTTAACGTAAATATATTAACATAAAGACTATAACGAAAATCCTCGTTATAATGACCACTAAAGGTTCCGTAAAAAAAGAAGCGAATGCAGTGGTATTTTGTTGCCCCGGTGTCCATTTTATGGTTCGAGAAAAGGGAATATATTTCCTGCAGAAAAAACCGTAAAAATTGGAATTTCGTCTTAATATCTTCATGGCAGCCAAATATACTCCGGGTAATGAATTAAAGCTATTATAATTTTGCTTCCTTTTAACTGGGAGCTGCAACTTAAATATATCAATGTTAAAGAAAAGAAAAAGAACAAGCTGCACCATTTTTAAAGTACTATATCCCATTCATTCATTTAAAATTGATTAATTTCCAGTTTAGTTCAAATAGGTGACCATGGAACGTCTAGACCAGTAGATCCTAACGTGTTGTCCTCTGACCACCAATGGTACGAGAGAACAAAAGAAATGATCCACCATGTCAGGAATGATAAAAGAAAATTGGTTTCATCTTCTCGATTGGTTTCATCACGACCCGAAATTTAAAAAAAAATGTTAAAACTGAGAGGAAAAATTCTGATATTTAGAGTACGAAAAAAATCCTTGTTCTGCTTTGAAAAAATTGATATAATTTCGTGACACGGACACGCAGCGCAACAGCCATTTCGGAACCAATTTTACAGCTGGGAAAGCAAATGCAAGCTGACAAATCTTGTCAATTTTTAAGTTTTTGAAGACTTTTATGTATGCTATTAAGTTGTAACTTAACTTAAATTTTTACGTTATTATATTTAATAGAAAATTTTCATTAAAGTTGTTTGACACACATAATTTATTTATTCATAAAATAAAACAGATTTTTTCCTCTAAAAGGATTTGTTGAGGGATTGTCCATGACAAATTTTCTTTTTGAGAAGTAATCCCTGTTGAACAAAAGGTTAAAAATAACTGAGCTTGACCAATGGAGCGTGTACTTTTTCCGTCCACGATATAATTTTTTTAAATAAAAAATCACTCGACCCCAGAGAAATTTTTTTGCAATTTAAAAATTATAGGGAAAAAGAATAAGGAAATTTGACAAACCATTCAAAAACTTTTCACAAACTCAGTGAACTGTACATTTTTGGTATATACAGCAAAATCTCGTTTATCTGGACTAACTGGGACCATAGTTAATCCGAACAATCGAAAATCGGGTAATATGGGTAATTAGCAAAACAAAATCCTTAACTAAGCAGACTTACCATTTATTACGATAAAAAAAACTATGTTTTGTAACAAAATTACATGGTATTTTTTAAAAGACATCAAAAAATATAAAACAACTTTTCTAAGTCAATCCACGTTAACGCCCTCTAATAAAGCTTTCTTAAACTCAACAAAAAGCATTTTATTACCCCAATTTATTGTATACAATCTATGCAGAAACTGTACATTGAATTAAACTAAAAAGCGAATATTTGGCGTACTTATAGTTACGTTCTTGCTATCATAGTTAAAAATTATTATCTAATGTGAACATTAAATAAAAAAAGTCTACAAGTCTGATCCGGATCAACGAGGGCCGGACAAACGCGGTTTTATTGTATTTACATTGTATAATAATAATTGCTTGACCTCTCGCACTTGTTTTTGGCAAAACCCGTGCGAAAAAAACTTCGTATTTAAATATCAATATGTATTGCCATCTCAATTTGTCATAAAATTAAGATAAATTAAAACTAAAAAGAGCATGAAGTAAAAACTATATTCTTCATATAGTAACAATGAAAATTATAAACTTCATTTATTTGTTTAACAGTAAAGTTTAAAAGCAAGATCGTCCAGGTGAGTCTGAGCCTTAGATAATATTTAGTCAATATTTGGAAAAATATAAAAAATTACTATTCTCGAATATTGAACATATTTCAACTCCTGTGATCCACTATCTAGTTCACCTTAAATAAATAAAACCGGTGCTTCTAAGTGCCAAGTAAACGGTAGGGCGCATTTTAGGGTCTAAGCTTAATTTTAACAATCCTCGTAAACCACTGATTAAAAAAACAACAATTTTAGGCATGTATATTATAAAGCTTGAATTCTAATTGTTGATGTAGATTAAAAGGTTAATATGTTAACAAAATGAAAATGAAAGAATTTGACATTTTTATCTTAATTTTTATAAAAAAATTTAGCTTACATTATCAGATAGCTCATTGTTTTCTGACCACTTTTGTGATATATACTTACTGTCATTTACAGACAAATTCCGGGGGCTTTCTCCAGGTCTCCCCCAGAGTGACTCAACAGCAAAACATTTGATTGGGTATCCATTTCGGCTAGCTTGTATTGCTATTCTGTTTCTGTGTAAGTAAATACAGAACATTCAAAGTTACGGAAATATTTAAATTATTTGATTACATTTTCAAAACGTAACTTAACATATTATAATATATGACCCTATGCAAAACAAAGCGAGTTCTCTCGTTGGCAGAATAAGGGAAAATAGTATCTGATGGCATGGAATACCTACATTTAACATCAAACCTTTATTGTTTTGAAGAAACTGAGTTTAACCCCTTCCTTCTCGCTCAAGTCAAAATCACGGGGTGAGGTATCGCCTTCCATTTTTTCGTGCCCGTGATATTTCTGGGCTAGAGTGTTCCAAAGTAACGTATCAAAAAGATTAAAACAATCCATGTTATTTACTTTGAAAAAGTGTTATTTCTTACTTTACATACCAGATGGCAGCACCAGAATATCTTTAATGTAATTGGGATGGGTGTTTTTAAACTAGATGCGGCAGATCAAGAAATAAATGGAATCCTCCGGAAAAAATAGGTACTTTTAATACCGTTTTCTTGAAATTTATGCGATCATTAAGGGGTTAATAGTCTACGAATCTGTAGTTTCTTACCGTAAATATATATATACACTAAAGGGCCAGAATAACTCGGATAGACGATCCCGTTTGAAATACGTAGCAGTACACACTTTCTCGTTAATAGTTTCATCCTAAAGTATTGTATATAGAATGATAGACCTTTTTAGAAGCTTAAAGAGCTGATTGCGCAGCAAGCATAGCAGAAAATTGTGATTTAAGTGACTGTTAATGAGGTATTACAGTTGGTGCTCATTTGATGGGTCATGATATTTCGGAGTTAGGAAAAGTATAGAATTTCCAGTTAGACCATTTCAGGGATTTATCTAAAATACAAAAATTCTATTAAAACATCGAACAAATGGCAACATTGTGGCCGTCGAAAGATGCTGGATGTTCGTGACCGGCGTCTTCTGTTGAGAATCAAACCAAGCGAAAGGTGTACAACATTGCCACGAATAACATCGTAATTCAATGATGGAGTCTCCACTAACATTGACCTGAGGACTGTGCTACGTTAACTGCATAATATGGTTTTGAATCGCCGATGTCCCTATCAAGTGCCATTGCTTGCCTCATGGGACAAAGCTCTGAGCCCCGTTTTGTCTCTGGAACACCGCCCGTGCACTCTAGAAGACTGGAAACTAGTAGACTGGTCTAACGAAACTCGTTTCCAACTGATACGGGCAGATGGAAGGGTCTGCGTATAAAGAACATGTCTAAAATGAATGAATCCAGCATGTCAACAAGGGATTGTACAGGCTGGTGGGGCCTCTTTTACGTTATGGGGTGTGTTGAACTGGCATGAATTAGGACGCGTCATGAGTTTATAACTTTTCTGACAGCTGAACGCTACGTTAACATTATCTCGGTTGTATTACATCCATTCCTGCCATGCGGTCACTCTAATCGGTTTAGACATCTTCCAACAAGATAATGCGCCACCACATACGTTCACAGCCGGCAAATTATGATTTTAGGATCATTCATCCAATGTTTGGAACAGGAAATAGCCCCCATATCACCCAGATCTCAACGCTCTTGAACATATATAGAATGTCATGCAATGTTCCGTTAAAAGCAGAGATCCATCATCTAGGAATATTACACAATTTTTGACCCGTTTTCGGGGGGCATGGTGTCCATTGTTTATAGGCTCCTTTCGAGAGTCCAAGTCCCGTCGAGTTTCTGCAGTTCTACGTCCAAAAAGTGAATTTACCAGGTATAGGTATTAGATAGATATCCCAGGTTTCCTAGCACTCTAGTGTATATATATATATTATATATATACACTCATGGACAAAAAAATTAGCTCACCAAGAAATAATTGCGGGATCGTAACGAAACTTGCAATGAAGGTACATGTCGGGGAGATATGCAAATGATTAGAAATGCAGCGTGATTGCGCATTACGTATAGCCGGTAGAGGGCGTTGAACATCGTACTCTGTGGAGTATAAAACAGGTAACCAAAGCTTGTTTGAGTGTGGTGAATCATTTACAAAGGAAGAGCTGAGATAGACATGCCATTACGCCGTGTTCGAAGACAATATAAGCAGTTGTCGCAGTTTGAGAGGGGGAGAATCGTTGGGATGATGGAAGCTGGGTGGTCTGCTAGGCTAGTAGCTCGTCAATTAGGCCGCTCTGATTGTGTTGTGAGGAGGTGTTGGGACCAGTGGACCTGAGAGATGTCATGTACACTGAAGACCAGGCTCAGGACGCCCTCGACAGACCAGTCGTCGAGAAGACCGCCACATCGTAAGAAATACACGCGTACAGCCAACTGCTTCATCGTCCGCCATCCAGGCACAGGTAGCACCTTCACTAGGGGCCTCTGTGTCTTCTCGAACCATACGAAGGTGCCTGGCTGAAGGACAGTTGGTATCGCGGCACCCATTACGTGTGCTGCCCTTGACGCCCACCCATCGACGAATCCGTTTGGAGTTTTGCCGCGCACGAGGAAACTGGACTGCAGCGGAATGGAACCTTGTCGTCTTTAGCGACGAATCCAGATTCAATCTCGGCACTGATGACAATCGTGTTCGTGTGTGGAGAGCCCGTGGTGAACGATTCAATCCTGCCTTTGCTGTACAGCGACACATCGCTCCCACAGCTGGTGTGATGGTATGGGGTGTCATTGCCTACAATACACGGTCACCCCTACTATTGTTCCGTGGCACCATGACAGCCCAGCGGTATGTTCATGAAATCCTGAAACCACATGTGTTGCCACTCATGCAACTTCTATCAGGAGCCATTTTTCAACAAGACAATGCTCGGCCTCATACGGCAAGGGTGTCACAAGACTGTCTCCGCACTGTTACTACCCTTCCTTGGCCTGCCCGATCCCCAGATTTGTCTCCAATCGAGCATATCTGGGATCATTTGGGACGACGAGTTGGGCATCCCACGAGTTTGAACGAACTAGAGGCAAGGTTACAGCAAATATGGAACGAAATGTCTCAAGACATCATACAGAACTTGTATGACTCAATGCCCGATCGTATCGCATCGTGCATTCGCGCTAGAGGGGGTCCAACGGAGTATTAACTCCTCCGTTCTTTTGCCTTTTTCTCTGAAATAAATTATCCTTTTTGTTTGATTTTCTTATCATTTACTTATATCAAAGTATTCATTACGTATGTAAAATTTCGTTTCATTTTGACGACTCCTTCTTGATGCGCTAATTTTTTTGTCCATGAGTGTATATATATATATATATATATATGTATATATATATATATTGCAATTTCATCGACTAAAGAATTCCGTATGTTCTAAATTGATAGTGAAAATGAGTACGAACTAGAAAAGAAAGAGAAAAACCACTGTGATTTCTACATGGAAACCAGAATTCCTCCCACACGATACCGACTAACTCGTCATAATAATTTCAGAGACTGTTGTGTACGAAATTGGACCGCTATGAAATTTACAAAAGAAAATTTTCCTATTCCAGAAATCCTTAAAAATACTCTGTTGGATATGATAGACGAAAAATTGCGTGAAACTTTCGATTGGACATTCACTAATGTAGATGAGACAGCATTTTATAACTTTTTCAGAAAAAAACTTTTATCTAGCTTCTTGGACTGTTCCTGGTGAAATTTACTCTCCGACAATAGTATACAATATTCCAGAAAAAATTCGGGACATAATACCAAAGCAAAAAAGGCTCTTGAACATCATAGAGATTTAGAGGAATAGCGGCAAGGACTTTAAGACGATCACACGTGTAAATAAGAAAAACATACTGAAGATTTCGGTTTCTAATTAATTTGAATAGTGATTTCTGAAAAAGTGATGATTAAAAAATAAAAATATAAAGTGAGTGAAAGACATGGGGGTAAGTAAAAATTTTTCAATTGAGTTTTGAAGGCGAAATGTTTTACATTGAGTTATATTTTGAGAAATATATTTTGAGTGTGTTAAGTATTGAATAAAATTAAATTGAAATGTGATTTTTTTTAAATAATGAATGGAATTTATAGTAGTATTTTCTTTTCATTGATATAAAGTGAGGGATTTTGATGTGTTTTAAATTGGATAATAGTAGTATTGTAAAAGTAATATTGAATAAAACGTGAGTTATTTAACATATTTTAACAATTAAGTGAAGGATTTATAAGTTTTGAACAAGCATGAGCAGTTTTACATGCTTTCTTTAATTCACATATTGGTTAGGGTTTTTAGTTAGCAATTGAACGATGATGAAAAGAGCATAATCAAAAATTTGAGAAAGAAACTGTTTTGATTAGTGTAAATAATTTTGAAAGATGATTCCATACATTTAAATTCTAATTTACTATTTTTGGTATATCTTAATGTATATATCAATTGTGTATATATCAATTTCATTGAGTGATTTTTAACTTTTTTTGCTACTATTGATTTTTATGTGTGTTATAAGATTTTAAAGTACAATTAATAATTGAGGTAGATATTGAAATGTAGATTGGTTATATATTAGTGATTTAGTAGGTCATGCTGTTATATGTACAAGCGAAAAATAATATTTACTGTCAATTCTAGGGATTTAATGTTTACATTGTCATTCTGAATTTCTGTGCTAAATTTTTCGCAAAGCCTTATCAAAAAATGTTGAGAATTATTTTAAAAAACAGAGATATGATAGACATTTTGTACAGTCAAATTTTAAAATTGGTGACTTAGTGATGTACGAAGAATTTAAATACCCAAATTCAAGAAAATTAGATCCACGTTATTCAGGCCCAAACACAATTTTAAGCCAACTTTCTAATGTTAATTTTGAAATTGATAAACCAACCAATACACTGGGAAAAAGAGTGAAATTGTGCACTCTACCAGATTAAGGCATTTTCATCCACAAAATGAGTTTAAATTAAAATAATTTTGTTTCATGCACAATTTTCTGGGGGAGGGAGGGCGGAATAAGGAGAAGATTTTGGTACGAATTACAAGTAAAAATTGAAATTATAAAATTATGAATGTTAATGAGTAAATAGTAAAATAAAAAAATTGGAACTGATGATATTGTGAAATTAAACTAGAATATGATTTGTATTGAATTTATTTGTTTTAAACAATTGTGTGTTTTGAATTGAAATTTAGTAACTAACTAAAGAACTTTGGCTAAACCTAATTTTTGGATTATTTTGAAATGTTTTATTACCATTTTTGCAATGTTTTGTTTGTATAATGTGCTGAACTGTGTTTACATTTTCCCGAATATGACCAAACTTCCTATCTCAGAGATCCATTTCTTAAATGATTTTATATGTTGGGTGCCTAACACCCTTTTGACTCCACTTAGGTGGTTAAACTTTGTGTGTTGTTGTTAAAAAAACAAAAAACTATCCTTATTTAAGGGGACTTGGTAACCTTATATTGATGAAAATATCAATTTTTCAATTTTTTGTTAAAAATATACTTTGACACCTCTAGTATATTGGTACAAAGTTTTGAGATGATCTGACGATTGTAAGTGTGTAAGGTATACACAAGATTCGATTCACAAGAATCGAACTTTTGAATGAATTAAAGAAGCTGCTTCAGATATGCTAATTTCGGCATACGCGCTTAGTATAAATACCACGCAGCGTCATTAATGAAAGAGAGGAGGTTGTTAAGGTTGAAAAGGTGTTATCCTGCGCTAGTGCTTAGCGGGCCAGAAGTTTACATGGCAGTACTGCTGGTTTGACTTACTGTTCGTGAGTATAAAAATATATTGTTCTTGAAAGCTGTGTTTATACATTCCGTACAAGTAGTACGCATGATTATTGCTGTAAAAGCCAATTATATGTGCAACGAATTCAATAAACATTGTTTCACGTATAAACTGTGTTTGCTTCAACTTCAAATAGAGTGCCCCTTAGCTTAGAAACTCTATACTGGCGCCCGAAAGATATATATACCCTGGTAGTTAGCGTTAAATTTGTAACGAACAACATAATTGAAATTAAAAACTGTGTACTGTGTACTTATATTGATAAAATTGTTGCAAGTACTTATATACTATTTAAAAATGAGTGTTGTAGAACAAAATCATGCTGGAAATTTTCCTCGGGTAATTATGGTTCAGCATTTTGCGCCATTCGAAGCCACCTTCAATGGCGGCCCCTCAAGCCAATTCCTAAAGAAAATTGAGCATTACTTTCAGCAACAATGCACCCCAGAGGGGGATAAACTTAAAATTGCTCTAGCCGCTTTAAGAGGTAGTGCATTTCAGTGGTACACATGCATGCAAAGCAGTAATCTGATTTTTGACTATTTGTCATTCAAGCAACAGTTTCTTAGTGTTTTTCCAAAGACCTTTAATCAAAGTGAAATTGAAGCGGAAATTTATTCGCTAAGGCAACGGGAAGGTCAGTCTGCATTAGATTTTGCTATGGAAAAGATTTCCAAGTGTGAGGAATATTTAGAAGGGGTAACGGAAGCGGTAATCTTAAAAATAGTTATCCAACGTTTGAAGCCAAGTGTTCAAGATTTTTTAGATAATCAAACAATTACAAGCAAGGTTACCCTCCTTCAAGCTTTAGCTAAACATGACAATAGGCATTTCTTCGCTACCCCGTACCGTCATTCAGGTACGAGAAGTTTTATACAGCCGCGCCAAAATTTTTCGCGAGTTTCAAACCAGCAGCGTAAGCAGTACCGCAGACAAAATAATAGAAGCGCACGGCGTTATAATGAAATTAGTGCTCTTAAAGTAAATAATATGGAAGCACCTTACTTGCACTGGCAAGTTGATTCACATGATATGGTTCAACCTGTTGAAACTGTGTGGTCAAATGTATTATTTTGTCCGAGCAGTAATCATTATTTTGAGAATAGTGAAAGTCAGGGTATTTTTGTGGCTTATAAAGAAAGTGAGTCTAGCTGGAATGATGAGGTAATTCCAGTACAAATTTCTGAAAATAGTGCCGATACTAATGCTAGTGGTTTAGAAAATAAATCATCTGACACTTCTATTAATGCTATACCTGATATTATTGATGCTATACCTGATATTTTAGATGATATTCACACATCTGTTAATGAAGGAAATTTAGTAGATGACGAAGTATGCGTTACGGAAGTTAGTGAATACTTATTAGTTGACGATAATAAAAATTCTTTAAACGATATTAGGAACTCGCTAGGTAATGATGATATTATTTCAAGTTCCCAGCCGAATGAGGATTGTGTAGGCCAGGTTGATAATATGGTTTTAAATAAAGTACATGAAAACCATACTGAGAGTCAGGATGAAAAGTTTACACAGAATTATACTGTAAGTAGTTTAGCTGATGCTTCGGAAGTTATAGACGCAGGTTGCATTAAAACGCACCAGTACGAAAAGCTTAATCTTCCTAAAACTGAAGCAGTGTTAAAGAATTTAAATGATAGCGATTCTGAAGAAGGACGTTTTAAAGAGACCTTTTCGACAAAAGAGGATAAAATTAAATTAAGGGGGATAAAAAACGTGAAAAAGTGACTTCAGGTTCCAGCATTAAAACTGCAAATACTGAAGTAATTAAGGCGGTAAACAAGAAGTCGTATAAGCACAAATACGAAAAACAGAGTCAAGTTGTTGAAAAACATGAAACAAACGTCGAACTCACTTGTAAACGTATCATAAATGACGAGATAAAGCCAGTAACTAAACACATAGGTGCGGCGTATAAGTTTGAAAAAATAGAATCTGCATTAAAATCTAATACCGATACAAACAAAAGTACGAAGAAAAGTAAAGTGTGTACTGCAAAACCTTCATCAAAGGATGAATGTGTCGCTGATAAGGTACACAAGGTTATGAAAAGGATAGATGACAATTTTAAAGCTCCTTTGCATAAATAAGTACAGGAAACACAAGATATCAGCCGCCCAGCAAGGTTGGCCTCCTCCCAAGAGACCTCCTGTCCATCGTCAAGCCGGACCAGCGCCTCAGGACAAACAATCTGCTGCACGAAGGATGCCCACACGGTCAACGAATCCCTTTACTAGGACTGCGACCATCAAGAGAGGTTACACGGAACGGACAGACTGGTGCAGGGAAGTTGCTGCTTTCATGAACAAATCTTGTATCAATTTTCTTATTCTATCCCACGCCCTTCAATAAAATTGAACCAAACTGGTTTGAAATTCCCCATTGTATATACTGTGTAAACATTTTGAGGGGAAGGGGAGAGCCACTGAAAAAAACGGCATACTGTTGTTTTATTACTGTTGTTGTTTTACGATTCTGATGTCGCAAGTTTCACTGAGACTTTTTCGTCAAAAGAGGATAAAACTAAAGTTAAGGGGGATAAAAAACGTGAAAAAGCGCCTTCAGGTTCCAGCATTAAAACTGCTAATACTGTAGTAATTAAGGCGGTAAACATGAAGTCGTATAAGCACAAATACGAAAAGCAGAGTCAGGTTGTTGAAAAAATAGAATCTGCATTAAAATTTAATACCGATACAAGCAAAAGTACGAAGAAAGGTAAAGTGTGCACTACAAAAACTCCATCAAAGGATGAATGCGTCGCTGATAAGGTACACAAGGTTATCAAAAGGAAGAATGACAATTTTAAAGTTCCTTTGCATAAGTACAGGAAACGGAATATTTCTGCCGCCCAGCAAGGTTGGCCTCCTCCCAAGAGACCTCCTGTCCATCGTCAAGCAAGACCAGCGCCTCAGGACCTACGACCTGCTGCACGAAGGATGCCCACACAGTCAACGAACCCCTTTACTAGGACTGCGACCATCAAGAGAGGTTCCACGGATTGGACAGACTGGTGCAAGGAAGTTGCTGCATTCATGAACAAGTCTTGTATCAATTATCTTTTTCTAACTCCCACCCTTTAATAAAACTGAACCAAATTGGTTTGAAATTCCCCAGTGTATATACTGTAAACATTTTGAGGGGAAGTGGTGAGGCACTGAAAAAAAAACGGCATACTGTTGTTTCATAAATTTTTGAAGGGGACATGTAGTGACTAGGGAAAAAAATACATACTGCACAATATACCAATTAACCACTAATGTACTAACTTCACAAAAAAATAACACATGTACATTATAAATTGGGGGAGAGCAGATACAGTCAAGAAATGTCATGCTGTGCAATTGTGTTGTCACTTTTAATTAAAATAGATATTTTAGGGCGCAGTTGGCAGCCCAGTATCCGCAACTCTGCAAATCCACTGTTTGATGGTGTCACCTGGACCCCTCGGGGTTAGTTTTGGAAAATGGTAGTGGCGTTTTTCCTCCACACAACGTGTGGAAGGTTTTTTGGCTTTGCCACCCATTATGTAAAAAGTCAGACCAGCACGCGTTTTCAATTAGTTAACTGAAGCCGTTCAGACCTCAGTTACCTAATTTTTTTTTTCGAGGGAGGCCAGTGTAAGGTATACACAAGATTCGATTCACAAGAATCGAACTTTTGAATGAATTAAAGAAGCTGCTTCAGATATGCTAATTTCGGCATACGCGCTTAGTATAAATACCACGCAGCGTCATTAATGAAAGAGAGGAGGTTGTTAAGGTTGAAAAGGTGTTATCCTGCGCTAGTGCTTAGCGGGCCAGAAGTTCACATGGCAGTACTGCTGGTTTGACTTACTGTTCGTGAGTATAAAAATATATTGTTCTTGAAAGCTGTGTTTATACATTCCGTACAAGTAGTACGCATGCTTATTGCTGTAAAAGCCAATTATATGTGCAACGAATTCAATAAACATTGTTTCACGTATAAACTGTGTTTGCTTCAACTTCAAATAGAGTGCCACTTCAAATTATATACACCCAAGTCTGGAGAGAAGTGAGCATAGAAACTCTATAAGTGTATCAAAAACACCTTGCATTACCTCGACAGCCCTTTAAATACCACGCCCACTTTAGTTTTTACATTCCTTTTACTCTAAATTTTCCTCCCTGAATTGCAAATAACCCCGGTGATAACCCAGGTAGTCACAAATTAAGAGTAGGGACGTCAATAAATGAAGTATTTCTTCCAAAAATTCTACCAGTATTTTATGTCAACGGCTTGCATCTAGCAAACTTATGGAAATATGTGCACGTTCTGGAACTCAAAATACTGATGAGAGTTTGCACAGTGGGATTTGGGCAAAGTTCCATAAAGAAATATTTGCTAATAAACAACGTGTAAAACTCTGTGTAACAACAGCAGTTTGCGAATTTATTACGGGTACAATACATACAATAAGAGAAGTACAAAAGACACTAGGAATGAATACAGATTATTCCAAGAAAAATTTGGTGTTTATTGCATTTACGAAAATTTTTGTTTCGGAGAAGGCATAATAATGCAAGGTATCAACTTACCCGTAAATTATAAAAAATGCTATTCGTAAAAGAGAACAGCTATCCAGAAAGAGAGAAGACGTTACATAATCAGCAGGATGTTTTTAAAATCGTCAAGTGTTATGACCGAGGCTTGTGTACTCTGTTGATTGTGAACCATTGCAACTTAAATTTTAAAATTCTTAACGAAACTATTAATTTATGCCATAAATCTTTATTATAAATGTCTTGTAATAATATTTATAAATATTCAAAAGCACTCTAAGAAAGATATTTAAATTGTTATTCCCATTTTTCACAAGTTCTCTCATTATTTCTGTTTGGATAAGTATTTAATTAAAGCCTCTAATTATAACTAGATGTTCACCTATTCAAAGAAAATGGCTATAATTTTAAAGATATATAAGTAGCAACATAACGACATTAATATTACGAAAACTGGAATAGGTTTATACAGTTTTTTCAGTGCTTAAAATCTTTAAATTGATTTTTCTCAGTTTGCTGTTTTTGACGTATTACTGTGTTTAAAACACAACTACGTCTACAAATATATGTCAAATGACTCCATTATTTTAATTTGTATGTTCAATATAATGTATTTAATAAAAATAGGGAGGTATTTTACAATATAATGAAAAGAAAAAAAAAGAAAAATCGAAATGTTGAGGAAACCATGTTTTTTGCTGCTTTTTTGCCTATATTTGTACATTTTAATTTTTTCTCATAAACTAATTCATTAACTGTAAAATCGATCCTTAAAATTATAAAGTATAATTTCATAAACATCTAATAAAAAATCTTGTTAGAATTTTGAGAACTAAAGGAGAAGAACAATTTTTAAAATTCTTTAATTTTTTTTATTTAAATTACTCAATGTTTACCCAGAAAATTATTGTTTTTCTTGTTATAATCAGTTTGTTTAAGTATTACTTATAATAATATGTGTATAGCATAGGTAAACATACTTCTGCAAAAATATTCCTTCAAAGGGTAACTAGTCCCCTTAAATTTTCTTTTAGAGAACTATTGTATGTGATATTTTGTATCCTCTGAGTAAATAATTGACGATTTGATTCCAGTGATTATTAATTAAGAATTTGAACCTAGGACAGTGTGGGGAACACACATTCCAACACACGAACACTCTCCACATATTTTTCCAAAGCCATTGTTGAGGTTAAGACTGTGGGAAAATTTTGAACCTGCTCTCCTCTGACCCAACTATGCACAACTAATCAGAAAGTATATGGTGTTTCAACATAATGAATCTATCATTGTGAATTTTTGAAATAAAAAGTGTCAATTATATTTATGTTTTGATAAGGGGGAATTGATTTGTAGATAAATTGTAAGATTATTGTGAAATTTGTGTGTGTACCATAACTCCAGAATGATAAAGCGCTTTCTTGTAACCTAGGTTAAAATGAAATAATGTTAAGTAATGAAACAATGCTGAAAATTAAGTATATGAGAAAAATTATCCCATGGGAATTTGAATTTATAAGTTGATAGAATCTGTAGAATTTGAATTTATAAGTTGATAGAATCTGTAGAAGTTGAATTTATAAGTTGATAAAATCTGTATTTTCAATTATTAATATGTGATGTCTCTGAGTTTTTTCAGGGGGAAGCATGATGGTCGACCATAAGTATTTTCCTCATTAAGTTGTTTTCATTCATGTATTATACTTCATATTTCCATCCTGATTTTATGTAAATAATTGAAATACATCTGTAACTGATTGAAACTGGAACTGTTTAAGATTGTGAGAGTGAGTGGACAGATTGTAGGACTGTCAAATTATTCTCCACTCAGGATCAGAGTAAGCATCTGGTAAGGTAGAGATTTATTTGTAAATTCTAATAACCGTCCAAGTGAAAAGTGAAAATTGTGATTAATATTTTAATGTGTTTATGTGATATATTTTTGTATGTTAAGTGAGATGTTTCAGGTAATACCTCTGTGTCTTTCCTACTGTTTTTACTAACCAATGGTTACATACATTTTTTTTTTCAAGACTCAAGACCATTTCGATATAAAACTGTTATGAATATGAACTGTGTATTTTTAAAAAACCACTGCTCCATGTCATCCTAAACAGATTGAAGAGTAATGTAGGGATTTCAGAGGAAAAATTTAGGAATTAATTGATGGGTTTTGTTGGGAATTTGTTGACAAGGTACTGCAGCCCTACTCAGCATTTTCCAATGGGTTATTTTAGTTCTGGAATTAACTTTGTTTTTCTCTTCTGGGGACGTGCTGCAGAGAATTAGCTACTCTTTGTGTGCACGCCTTCAGACGGACGGGGAAGTGGGAAAGTTGTCAAAACATAACTGAGCTATCAAAACATAATTGAGAAGTATGGGGAAGGGGGGTTTAAAATAATAAGAATATCACAATCCATTTACAAAGCGCGCGTATTTTTCTGTGGGGAATCATTCTTTAAAAGCGACTTTGAGCGGAAAGCAAATAATTCTAGGCGATAGGATTTATTTTTAGAAGGGTACAGGTTTTGGGCGTGAAGTTAAAATGTACGATCAGCAATAATGAGGGTCCAGATGCCCAGGGATGAGGTCTGCACATGCGCCGTGCAGCAGGAGCTCGGAGAAAATTAAGTTTTGGCGGTAGATTGAGTGGGAATCTCATTGAGAGCGGAGAGATTGATTGAGGGATTGAGTGAGATCTCATTGAGTCGTGGCCGAGTAGATTATAAAATGGCGAGGCGCGGAAATCAACCTGGAGAGTCGTTAACTTATGAAGTTCAATAAAGAAGGAGTTAATAAGAGTTTGGACTATTTCTTTAAAAGACCTACCATTCGCCCTATTCAACAATGGAAACGTGACTGCATAAAATTGATGTTAACACGGTAGCAAAACAAGCTCCGTGTCATATATATATATATATATATATATGTATATATATTAATTAAGAGGTGGCCATTTAAAAGAGTTATTTTTCATAACATTGGCTCTGTGTAGTCCTTAATTGGTTCTGAACAAAATCTGGCCGTTTAGAGTGGTGGTAGGTTTAGTTCCACTGTCTTTATATCTACAAGTAAATAAAAACCCCTATATTTTGTACACACATAATTTGAGTCAGGGAAGGAAAATGTAACACTGGAATTTTCAGTGTTCATGCATGAAATTTGCATGAAATTATGATTGCTGCCACCTATTTCGAGAGTTGTTAAGAAATAGAAAGTTTTCCAGTTTTAGGTAACACTCACTGATATAATTAATGCAGTTTAGTTTTATTTTAATTTATGTGAATATAGATTATTATTGTTGTAATTTTAAAAACAAAATTGATTCACATAAATTTCATTTATAGCCCTGGAAGATAAAAATCAGAAAATAATTGAAATTTAAATGCAATTTGTTTAATCAGTATGATGTATTTCTTGTGTTATTTTATTTCTCTACGGGGTTGTCTTTAGTAACATTTCTATAGGAATTTCCGGCAGGCGAACTTTAATATCGATTTTTTTTTTTTACAATCACACTTTTTTTCTAAAATATGGCAATAACGTATACCGGATATTATTCTGCATTTAAACGTGGTAGAATTATATCATTACAGAAAAAGTCATTTTTGTTCTGTATTAATGTCCTTGCCTCACATAAATACAGAAATATGTCTATGTCACCAAAAATATATTTGACGTTCTTTAAAACCGGAAAGAAATATTTCAGTGCACCCGTTTTATGTAAAAATCCATTAACAGCTGCTATGTAGAAGTATATCTTTTCAGATATATTCAAACAAGACGGATGGGAAACGAGACTGACAATAGGAAATTTTCAGTGCAGTAAGATGCATCCACTTTCTCTCAAAATCTATTAATAGTTTCTATGTCTTAATGTAGCTTTATAACTCCAGATATATTCAATAAAAACGGGCGAGAAAAGAGACGAACAGCAAGAAACTTAACAGTAAGATGCACCACTTCTCTTTTAAAAGGTATTAACATCTATTATTTCTTAATGTATCTTTATAACTCAAAGATATATTTAAGCAAAACTTACAAGAAAAGAGATGGATAGCAGGAATCTTTTCAGTGCAGTGAGAGCACCTGTTTTCTTTCAAAATGCGTTAACAGCTATTATCTTTAATGCAATTTATAACTCACAGATATAGTCAAGGAAAACGGTCGAGAAGACACTGACAGCAGGAAACTTTTCGGTGCAGTAAGATGCACCCTCTTTCTACCAAAATGCTTTGACATTTATTATGTCTTAATGTAGATTTATAACTCCCAGATATATTCAAGGAAACGGACGAGAAAAGACACTGACAGCATTAAACTTTTCAATTCAATTAAAATGAGACCCCTGACCCATCTTTCAAAGTTAAAAAAATATAGAAATATTTCCATGAGAATTAATAATTCAAACATTTATAGGTTCTGTTATTACTTGTGCAGTGAATACGGGGAGTCATTACATATTACTGTACTCTGTACCATTTCAATCCATGAAATCGTCTTAAAATTTATATAAAAAATATTTTCCAGGCTTAACTTGAAAATATGATATCATAGGTTTCTTTCCAGTTCCATTTTTGACAAAAGATTCTCCTTCATCAAATCCTGATTAATCGTGAAGTCATCAGATCTTTCAGAACTTGTGTTGAGAAACTTCAATATGCATAATACCTTATTAATGACGATATGTCTATTTATTTTAGTTAAAAAATCATCTCATCTCTCTAGAGTTATGTATAATAAATAGTAATCTCCTTATTTTAGTTGACAAAAAATAGAAAGTTAACCTTTTCCTTACTGGGTAGGATAGCACGCATCCCATGAATACGGGACCAAGAATGAATGAATATATATATATATATATATATATATATATATATATATATATATATATATATATATATATATATATATATATATATATACATAACCCCCTTCATGGCCGTTCTTACAATATACAGAGGCTGTTCGCACATTTTTTAGACGATTTTGGTAAGCGGTAATAAAAAATCGTTTGCTGCAAAACTTACAAGAAAAGAGATGGATAGCAGGAATCTTTTCAGTGCAGTGAGAGCACCTGTTTTCTTTCAAAATGCGTTAACAGCTATTATGCCTTAATGCAATTTATAACTCACAGATATAGTTATAATTGCAATTCTACTATGTTTTTAAATGTCAAAATTATCGTCTGCGGCTTGAAAGTTTTGTTTTTATTCAAAATGGTGTTTTTAACAAAGCAGTGGTTCGAAGGCTACTCTTATGCTCTTTCCGAAGAGAAATATGCATACTCCGTTATCCAAAAACGATGTGAGAGTCATTGTTTTGTGATATCTAAAGCGTCGATAGGTAATATCGTCAACAAGAAAGGAAAAAAACGTCAAATTGGAGCCTCAAGTGGGTCAAAAATTCCAAACAAGTATCCAAGGAAAAAACGGACATCTTCGACTATTGCAAAGGTACGTTGTTTAATGTTAAAAGAAAATCCCCCTAGTCAAAGGAAAGTTGCAAAATCATTAAAATGCTCGGTGTCCACTGTAAACAAAATGATAAACGTTGATTTAAATCTTAAGAAAGCGAAAAAACGCAATGTGCATCGTCTTCTTCCAAATCATATCGCTGAACGCAGGACACGCTGCAGAATTCTATATGAGAAACACTTATCCAAAGAAAAATGAAAAACAATTGTCACAATAGATGAATTATGGGTGTATTTAAATGATTGCAACAAAAAAAGAGCTATTTATTATCATAAAAGGGGAGAAAAAAATTTAAGTACATGGTTGAAAGAATCGAAAGAAAGTTTTTCTAAGGGATTCATGATTGTTGCTGGTTTTTCTTATAATGGCAAGTTAAAAATAAAGAATATGGAAAAAAAATGTCAAGATTAACTCCAAATACTATCAGGAACATATTTTATCGCCAATTTTTCTGAATGAAATACCATCGCTTTACCCACAGTGCCATCAATCTGTGAGACTCCATCAGGACAAAGCTAGCAGTTACACATCAAAATCCACTGTAAATTTCCTAAAAGCAATGGAACAAAAATCTGGTATCAAGGCCATACCCTTCACTGATATCCCTACTAAATCTCCCGATGTATCACCTATGAATTTTTGTGCTTTCGGACTTTTAATATCTGCATTATCCAAACGTCGTCCCAAAACCCTTACAGGACTCTGGAAAGCTGTTCAGGAGGAATGGGATAGAATACCTCTTCTGACACTTCAAAAGGCATTATTATCCTGGAAATTGCGGTGTCGAAAGATAGTTCAGAATAAGGGATGTCAAATAGATTATGTAATTTAGTTTTGTGAATACAATATACATCGTCTAAAAAATGTGTGAACAGACTCTGTAGGTATGGAATTTCCCGTTTTAAAGAGGGTATCGTGAAAATGGGCCCCGTAAGCTAAAGGTTAATTTAATGAAATTTTTTCATTGTACGAATGCATTTAACAAAATTTCGAAAGAACGCATATTTCTTATAAATTGCTGCTAGTCAAATAGAACCAGAAAATTGTATAAAAGTATTTCTGAAATAATGGAAACTTTCTACAAAATGTTTAGTTATCACTTATTTTTCTATCATCTTTGAAGAGAATTTCAGGAGTTTTATAGAATTTTAGCATCGTTAAATATACAAGGCATTTTTTTAGTCACCATAACTTTCACTATTCTTAAGGTAGCTAAGTTCAAACATATTTTTTACTTCCTTTTAATCAGCTGGTTTGGATCTGAATTTCAAATCACTCTTAGTATTTAATCCTTAAAGAAACTTCTTCTAAACCAATATTCTTGAACATCGATGATAATAAACTAATCAATTTATTGAATCTGTATAAAATCAAAGTTGAAGCTGAATAGAGTAAGGAGAATGGATACTTTCTAATTGCTTTATATAGTATATATATATAGGTAAAATAAAAGAGAACTCACCTGCACTGCGTACTACTATCGATTTTCTTTATTTTACAATCTGTTATAAATTCCTTTTCCTGTTGTGGTCCAAGACTATTCAAAACTGCATTGCTCCGGTTTTGGTAAGTGACATGCATATTACGAACCACCTGCATAAAGACGCAACTCAGGATTGAGAAAAAACAAATAATTAATCAAAAACTCACCGATTTTTTTTCCTCAAAACATTTGCTTTGAAAGAAACACTTCTGTTGTCTGCAGTACCTCCATGGAAATGCATGAGCTTTACATTGGAGAACTCCTTCACCTGAGATTTGTCAGTTTCATCTGGTTGTGGTACCTTCATTGCTTCGTTATATTGAGGACATTACATCGATTCCTCGCATCCATGAGTCCTGTCCATCCTTTGTTTTTATAACAAGTCCTTAATCAGATATAATCCTCTGAACATCCGACAGAGCAATACCCTCCTGCTTATGACTTATTCTAACCGCAAGGGCATCAACCCCTATTTGTGTTCGGGATCAGGCAAACAAACTCGATGTAACCACGAAAATGGTTGGTCTCGTAATGCTTATTTGTTGCAAAGGCTAAATGAATGTTCTATTCTTTTCAACTTTATGTAAATGAACGTCATGTGCACAATGTAACTTATCCCATTATGATTCAAAATTATAAAAGTAGATTCTAAATGGCAGATATTGTCAGAACAGATTCTTGTGAGAATCCCATAAATGAAAAAATATTTCTAAATCCTCTGTGACTATTATACTTGCGATGTTAAGCTTTTTAATATCGGAACTGATAGGAAATTGTGTATTCAGGAAAACGTCTAAGTATATATATATATATATATATATATATATATATATATATATATACACTTTTAGAACTTTTCTTTTCCTGTATTTTAATATTTTTTTGGATAATGTAAAATTGTTTGCCTCATTAGAAAGAAAAAAAATATTTTTTGTCTATTTTATTGTTATGCATGTGACGCAAAATTAGTTTAAAGTATCACAAAAAAGAAAAGAAACCCCGTCATCGGCACTTAATGAATCATATCCTAAAAAGGAATCTTTAAAAACTCACCAAAAATCGGGAAATGGAGGTAAAGATTCAAAACAGATTTCATTTTAAAGGAATTTTTAAGATCTTTCTCGCGATATAAATTTTATAGACTTCGAATCCTTATTTTAAATGCAAACTTTGAAGAATGTTACAAAAACAGCTTAAAATTTTAATTTTAAAAAATCTAAGAAGACTTTTTCAAAAATCTCTCTTAGTGCACCCCTACACTTTAAGAAGAATAGCCGTGCAAAATTTCAGCCCTTTAGGTCTAGTGGTTTTGGTCTGTGAGTTATATGTCAGTCAGTCAGTTACGGAACTGTTTTATATATATAGACTAGCGGCCCGTCTCGACTTTGTCTGAGTTGAACAATCATCTATCTTAAGTAAATATTAGGTAGGTATAATGTATTTTAAAACTTGAAGGTATACCACTTTTTTTGTTTCGTTTTTCTGAGGTTTTAAAATAAATAGATTCTCTGCATTTCCTGACCTAGAGAGACCAACATATAATTGTCCATGAGTAAAGCAATCTTCCCGTAAGTAAAGTCCAATATATTTGTATGTTTGACCTTGGGATTTATTGATGGTGATGGCAAAATAATTTTTTTATTTAAAACTGTAACGTCAGGCAGTAAATTGTGTCCAGGGCCACCCGAATGCCGGTTTTGATACGATTTGGCCCCATAGCCTATGTGCTACAGAGTCCAAAAAAAAAAAAAAAAAAAAAAAAAAGGGAAAAAAGCACCAAAAATGGCACAAAAAATTTAATAACTTTTTTAAATTAAAAATTCAAAAATCTGGCTACGTCAGGCACTGAATCGTGTCCGGGTCCACCCTTGTGCCGATTTTGGTTCGATTCGGCCCCATAGTCTTGCTGTCAGCGAGTACAGCCACGGAAGCTGTCGAAATAAGAAACTTTTACGGGAAAAATCATTAAAACATTAATTAAAAAACTCCGGGGCTCGATTTAAAAAAATAATATGCCTATGTTTTAATATGAACTATCAACTATACACATACAAAATTTCAGCTCAACTGAAGCAATACTTATTCACTTATAAATTAACAAACATAGGACTATTTGAAATAATCAAAAAATTCACATTTTCAATGAAACACA
Organism: Dolomedes plantarius; assembly: GCA_907164885.2. Lineage (NCBI taxonomy): Eukaryota > Metazoa > Arthropoda > Arachnida > Araneae > Dolomedidae > Dolomedes > Dolomedes plantarius. Next base: position 146,177,025 of record OU015490.1, read on the forward strand.
CTGATTTTTGAATAAAGTTCAATAATAAAAGTTCGATTTACGCAAATTGTGCATAAAATTATACATAAATTCAAAAACATAAAGTTTATAAGTTTAATAAAGTTCTGTAATATAATACTAATAAATTTCCAGTTGATTGCCAATAAATTGTAAATATTTTTTTACCTTAAATGTCCAATAAAAAGCGCAGTTCGAACAGTAATTTTCTTCAATAAACCCTTAAACGTTGCCAATTTCAAAAATCGTTTTTGTATTTATCAATACCTCCTCCACTTGAATCTTTAACACTAGAACGGCGGTAGCGGTCATTTTGACCGCAAACGATTTTCAAACGCTCATATCTCCGGTTTTTATTCTCTGATTTTTTGTTTGTTCATTGACTTTTCCTAAATATTCATAAATATGTCGGAAAAAAATTATTTTACTCTGCGCATTATTATCGCCGCTATAAAGGGGTATACCTAGAAAGGCTGACTGTGGTCATTTTGACCGCTGAATCAACATAGCTGTCTATGTTGTGTTTTCTAATTCTATTTTTTTTCTATCCGTTTATTATTCGTCTTTAGTTTCACGGGAATTTAAATATGACTGTATGGTAATGGGTATGAATGAGTGGGGGTATTAGAAACACCTTCTAGTCACATGGAATTTGCCGGAGATTTAAATTGACGGGAATGGATAAATGACCAAAATGAGCGTAATGAAGAAGTAGCAAAAGGTGGAACAATGTGGACTACAGTTCTTTCTGATAGTCTTTCTTTAGGAAGACGGCAGCATCACAATGTGTTGAGAGAAGTGCCAGGACCCAACACATTTCCCATTAGACATGTAACTCTTGAGAGTTTTACTAGAGAATGGAGACTGCATCTCATACAACAGTGCACAGAAGCAGAAGCTTACAGGATCTGCCTTGGAGTGTATCTTTAGATGATTTAGACGCTTTTATTTCCTTACTGTATGCTCGTAGAGCTTTTATTTCTAAAGGTATTTCAATCGACAATTTGTGGTCCACGACTTGGAGCCTAAGCGTTTTTCATAAAAGAATGGCTCGTGATAGATTCAATGAAATCCAGAGATATTTGCTCTTTGATCTGAAGTCAACAAGATCCGAAAGACTTCGAACAGATCAATTTCCTATAGTATCAGAGATTTGGAACACATTTATTGAAAATTGCTTACTGTGTTACAAAGCAGGTGCAAATATAACGGTAGATGAGCAACTATTCCCAAGTGAGGCATGCTGTCCATTAACACAGTATGTGCCACAAAAACCGGATAAATTCGGGATAAAATTTTGGCTAGCAGTTGACGTTCGTTCAAAGTACTTGTTGAATGGCTCTCCATATTTAGGAGAAAATGAAAGTAGACCCAATGAAGATACCTTTGCAGAACATGCGGTATGCCGTTTGGCAGAACCATTTCAAAATACTGGAAGGAACATTACAACTGACAACTATTTTACAGCATTAAAATTAGCCAAAACTTTAAGAAGTAAAGGACTTAGCCTCCTAGGCACTGTGAAACATACAAAGACAGAAGTACCCGAATCATTCAAGCTCAAAAAGGGAGAACTGTATTCAAGCTCAAAAAGGGAGAACTGTATTCAAGCAAAATTCTCAAGCACGATAATATCACTCTGACGGCATATCAAGGAATGAAAAGGAAAAATGTCCTACCGTTAAGCACTCAATATCCTACGCTCGAAATGGAAGTCAATGAAATGAAGACCCCTGAGGTTGTTAAATTTCACAACTCTACTAAATACGGTGTAGATGTGCTTGGTCAGATGGCAAGAAAATATTCATCTAAATCCGCTTCACGACGGTGGCCAGTACAAGTTTTTTTAATATTCTCTACTTAGCTGCGATTAATGCTTGGATCATTTACAAGGAAACTACTGGTATAAACGTCAAGCGTCGTGATTATATTTTGCAATTAGATGATGAGCTCCGTAAAAGTCATGTTTCCTATTAGACTCTCCGCTTTCCAATTTTATTACAAGTACAGATGTAGCATCCATTATCTGAAAAAGGAAACGCAAACAATCTTAAATCAATCGATTCCGCAATAAAACTATGAACATTTGATCTGATTGCAAAAAGTCAGTTTACGGCTCATGTACAAGCAACGTCATAAAATTGAGTGTTTGCAGAGAGTATTAAAAATTAAAAAAAGGGTAATTTCATAATATTTATACTTTTAATTACATAAATTTGTTTTAAGTAATTATCAAATGTGACAAACATATAAACATTTTGTGCGATACAAAGTAATTCCCTTTGTATAGTGTGATTTATCTTGTACTTATTGTAATTTATTACTAATCGATTTTATAAAAACATATAGTTTTCTCATGAACAAAAAATAAACATTATAAAATAAAGCATGAGCCGAGAGGAAAATTTATGCAATGAAAACGTAAAATTTAAAAGCTAACTATATTTAAAAACATCTTTCAGAAGACAAACCATGGAAAAAGTGTATTTTTTAATCATTTCAAGGGAGCCGTCAGTATGACCACTCCTCGCCGATTTAGCTATACAGAAAACGCCGCCGTTCTAGTGTTAAAATATTAAATGTTTTACTGATAATAAATGAAAATCTCGTTCGATGTGTTGCTATGGTTACTTGACTATGGTTGACAAAGGAAAATTTGTAAAGGTGAAGCATCAGCTCAACATTTGGGCCCTAACTTTCTTTCTACTGATCAGATATACATAATATATAGCCTATGTCCATCTGGAAAACTGTACCTTTCAAACAGTGAAAGAATTTTTCAAATAGGTGCAGTGGATCCAGAGATTACCCTCCACATACAAAATCCGCTCTCTCTCTTTATATATTAGTATAGATTACTGACACATCTAACGTACTTCCAACATTAAAACTTTTAATATCAGAATTGCTAGAAAATTATGTATTCAGGAAAAGTCTATGAAACTACGGAAAATCCGCAACTAGCATTTCTAACGTTCTAACCGTATGGATATTTATCAGTGAAAGGAATTTTCTCCCCAGCCAACAATATAAATTTTTCTTTCATGCACACAGGATACATTACCTTTAGTTATCCATAGGGATAAGTAATTTTCATATTTACGAAATAGATGCGAATAAATGTGAAATTTGCCGATATGAGCGAAGAAATTCGATATTTTTTTTTAATACTTTTCGGCGAAATCTCGGTGATAAACGGCTTTTTAAGTGAAATTTGGTAATAATAGTAATAATTAATTAACATAATTGCTTATCTAAAACAATCCGCGGTCTCTAACTGAGAGATCTCACTCTTGAAATTTGCTTATTACTTATTGCTTAAGACTTAAGGAAGAGAATGTGGCAACTGCTACCATATTAGCTTTTAACTAAGAATTTTGATACTTACCTAAACAAGTAAGTGAGATTGTGATTTTTTAAAATAAATATGAAATTTTTAAATATATATATATATATATATATATATATATATATATATATATATATATAATATATATTGCGAATAAATGCGAAATTTTATATATTGTAATTTCTTTTTGCGAAATTTACGTATCCTTAGTTATTCAATATTCCTGTTCGCATCCAAGAATTTAGAAAAATTTCAAATTTAATATATGAAAATTGTTTAAAAGCTGTTGACAAAACTGGCATTTCTTTCAGTTAAGTATCCTATTTCACGAATTTGCCTGTCTAAATTTATACCGAAATCGACTGGTTAGGAATAAAGAAATTAATAGAATTATACCCCCCTTTCGGTTTAGGGTGGGTCACCGAAATATTGCCCTTGTGCCTAATATCGACTACTTTTGTGTCCAAAGTACTATTCGCGCTATGTATGAGAAAATGCAATAACTTCTTATTTCTGGGTTTGTACTAACAGCGGCGCTAGCGACAACGCTCTTACCACTAACAACAGAAACTATATGGCATCTGAAGTTGTTTTGGCTGTTGCCTTCGTAAATTTTAGGCTCCAAAGAATCCATTGAATGACCAGGTAGGTGCATCCAGATTCTAATTTTGCTTATACCATTTGAAAGTTCATTAAACAGAGAATCCAGAGGTGCTATCTTTTTTGAAAAAAAGCTGCGTTTTATACTTCATTCTTAGCATGTTTGTGTTGACTGTGTTGTGTTCCTAATATTGCCTAACAAGTTGATCCTAATATCGCTTACCAGGCGATATTTGGAACGGCTACTTTAATTAAAAAATAAGTATTGTATTCTTGTTTCCTTTTTAGCTTTAGTTATTTTATTACACTTTCCGTTCTTGTTTGTTGGAGGCCTCTTGTCTAAGATGCCAAAGGAAATTAAAAATAGACAGACATGGAGTACGTCTTGTCTGCAGGCCGCATGGCAGGCAGTTTTGAAAAAAGAAATGGGAACGTTAAAGGCTTCCAAATAGTTTGGTATTCCAAGATCCACGATTCGTAAGTACATTAAGAAAGATGTGAATGAGAAAAACGATGGATCTGCGGAGGTTAGAATAGTGGTGAGAAAGAAACTTGGAAGAAAACCTGTACTGACGGATGATTTATAAAAGGAGTAAGTTAACTACTGCAATGAAATGTAATCCAATTTGTTTGGTTTGACTCGAAACGATGTTAAGCAGATGGCCTACCAACTTGCTTTGAAAACCTATCTTCCCCACCCCTTCTCTGAAAAACAAACTCAGCTGGTCGAAAGTGATTGAATTCGTTTTAGAAATGGAATGCTTCCCAATTGACAATAAGAACTCTACAGTCATTCTCAAGAGCCAGAATCCTAGGGTTGACTAAGAAAATGTGAAATCCTTCCTCACAATTCTTATAGCAGAACTTGAGAAAATTAAGTTCCAACCTACCAGAACTTTTAATGTCGACGAAATCGGCATTACAACTGTCCAAAGTAAAAATTTACAGGTGATTTGCTCGAAAGGGAAATCATATGTATACAAAATGGAATCGGCAGAGAGGGGGAAGCTGTGGTCAGGAGTGGCTCATGTCTACCTCCTGCTTTCAGTGGAACCACAAATATTTCAGCCAATAGAAAGCGCAGGAAATATATATGTCCTTTCTGTTTGAATGATTAAGTGACCAAAATAGGTTTAAATTATTGGTATTACTTCTGTTTAACTTTTTCCACGATAGATTTTTTGTCCTTTGTTCTGTTGTTTTATTTGAGTTTTTGTTCTTCTCTTCCCCCCCCCCCCTAATGCAACTCCAGCATTCAATCTTGCTCAGAAGGACTTTGCTAGAAATGCCTTTTAACAGGTGCTCCTTATTTCGCCTAGTAGGTGGTAATAGGAACAGAGGTAGGGAATATTAGGAACCGCTCTGGGGTTCACTGGAAATTTCAATATTTTCCAATTTAGCTACATAACTTAAACTGGCACTGGTTTTGCAGCTGGTTGATCTCAGGATACCAAAGGAAATAGTTCTTAGGGATGTTCTTTAAGTTTCCAGCCTAATCAGAAACTAAAAAGTAGATGAAATGTCGAAAAAAAAGTTAGAGTAGGCGATATATGGGACACCTACCCTATGTGTCTCTAGTTCACGGACTTGGTCACTTCAGAGAAAGCGAGAAGATTGAAACTACTTTTTGTGGCTGGAAAATTAAAATGTTATGCTCTTTGAACAGTTTAACCCGAGCAGACAGGTGATGACACCTCTGGTGGCAAACGGAAAATGTTAATTTTTTCCAGGAAAAACGTACTCTAGATACAATTACTTGCTATTAAATACCGCAAAATGGTCTTTTAAGGAAGGAAATCTTGAGTAGCATTTACATACCGAAATTACTCGAAACTACTGGGGTTTTTAAACTAACCAAGGATAGTCTGTGGACAAATTATGTGCCTGAAATTCAAAAGCGCTGGAGGTTGTGGTAATGTTAGTAGTAGGCCATGGCGATGTTACTTTTTTGACATCGCGATACATCGCCAGTCTACAATCGCGATGTGACTATGTATCGCGATGTTAACCACGAACGTAGCCAACAGGTGGTACCGTGCCTCCCTAAAAAATGTAACACAGATTCATACATATTCATACTCTACCCCTACATCCCTTCCCCTCTTATCATCCAAATTAGTCAGGTTAAGCTTGTATTTAATTAAATCTAAAATTATTAGTTTTGTAAATCTCGAAACAAATTTAATTGAAGATAAATGATGTTTAATGACCCACTGTAAGGACTTCGCCTAAAACCAAGACTGACAGCCTTTAATATTTACAAAATGCTTTATTTGCATCTAGATTAAATATAGGCTTTATACAATAATTATAAAAAATAAGCACTATCTGAGGCTATTTCGCGGGATTCGGGATATCATAATGGAACACGGCAAGCTCTCCTCCTCTGGCACGCGTTCGAACCTGTAAAAACGAAGTCAACTGCCCCCATTTACATCAAGGTGGCGAATATATATCCTCGCCCATCTCTGTGGGTGGTTGAAGCGTGCTCTCTTTGAACTCTTTCATACCCCGTCTTCAGACCATTCCGCGTCTTCCGCTAAAAGGCTAGGTGATTATCCTCTGGACAGGCTTTGTCTGCAAGCAGGGGGGATTTCTTACAGAAGGGGCTTCCTAATTGTCCGATTGCGACGCGGCGTCTGCCACAATTTGGTGACAAAGCGACTGTCACCGATGAATACGGTAGATTGATAATGGACGTCTTGCCGTTAGGCTCTCTCAAGAATTCCGAGTGTGAAAGGGGCGTAAGTCATTACAGACTAAATTCCTCCCCTCCCCAGATGTTTTTCTGCAGAAGTTTTTCACCTGCAAAAAACAGAACAAAAACATGGTCCTTCTCAGGACAATTTCAATTATAAAACTTTTCCCGAAGGCAAATGCACGCCCAATTGACATTACGAGTAGACTGTTAATTTTGATCAAACTCTGGCTTTACCTTCATGAAAGAAAATTTTTAACTGTACTTCAAAGTATCATTTTAAAAGCACATCAAAAGGAACTTATAATTAAAATTTACGCACTTTAAAATCTCTAATAAGAGAACATGCCGTAGCAAAGAAATTATAAAAATTACACAATAATATAACAAGTCATGGCAAAAAATTTAAATAAAATCGTATACTAATACATGTCATATAAAAAAAAATTAAATTCATAGAACACTAGTACGTACACATGACACTACACATAAAAATTTTAAACACAATTCAAGTTCATTTAGTAACTATCTTCAAACCGCAATATTTTAATCATACATTCAACTTCGTATTATTTGTTTCGGCTTAGTCTGGTGTTCGGCTTAAACCATCAGCATTTAAGTGCTCCTTGCCTTTCTTATGGCTTACTTCATAATTGAGGTGTTGAAGGGACAGAGCCCACCGTAAAAGCCTCGAGTTAGTCCCTGTGTTCTGTTGCAACCACACTAAGGGATAATGATCAGTTTGAATGACAAAATTAGCTGGGCCATCCAAATAGTACTGCAATCTTTTGACTGCAAAGATGATTGCGGCGCACTCCTTTTCTGTAGTGCTATACCGTTTCTCAACATTAGAGAATTTCCTACTCAAATATAAAATAGGATGTTCCTCATTGTTCTCATTTATCTGAGACAACACTATGCCAATTCCTTGATTTGAAGCATCACATTGGATAATAAATTGTCTGCTAAAATCCGGTGCGTATAGCACGGGATTTTCGGAAAGTCTTTTTTTTAGTTCCACAAAAGCTTTCTGACAGTCGTCATTCCATATGACTGAACCTTTCTTTGACTTCCCTCGTAATAGATCAGTTAGAGGAGCCGAAATAACAGAGAACTTCGGAATATATTTTCGATAGTATCCTGCCAGTCCTAAAAACGCTCTAACTTCGGTTTTTGTAGCGGGTCGAGGAAAGTTCGCAACCGCTTGGATTTTTAACTCGCCCGGCGTTCGTTTGCCTTGACCTACTAAATGTCCCAAGTACATTACACATGACTGAGCAAATTTGCACTTAGAGGGTTTTATTCGTAACTGGGCCCTCTGCACTCTTTGTAAAACACAGTCCAGGTGAGTAAGGTGTTCTTCCCAGGTTTGAGAAAACACTGCAATATCGTCCAAGTACGGGACGGCAAATTTCTCGCATTCCTTGAGTATTTCTGCCATCATGCGACTAAAATAATAAGGTGCATTTTTAAGTCCAAATGGCATCCTTAATGGAATGTAAGAACCAAAGCTTGTTACAAATGCGGCATACCTCTGCGCTCGTGCTGTCAGAGGAATTTGCCAATATCCTCTGGTTAAATCCAGCACGGATATATATTTGGCCGCGGAAACCACTTCTACACGATCTTCGATATTTGGCAGAGGATAGTATTGAGTCTTCGTCATTTTGTTCAGCTTTCTGTAGTCGATACACGGTCGGGGTTCTTTCCCCGGCGTTTCCACTAAGATTAGGGGCGAAGTGAAATCGGAATCGCCTTCAGTGATTACCTTTAATTTTAACATTTTATTCACTTCGGCTCGTAAGATTTCCGTTTGCCTCGGAGACATACGATATGGCTTCGCAAGAACAGATTCTTCAGAATTGAGTTCGATATCGTGTCTCACCAAGTCAGTCATGCCCGGCTCATTAGAAAACACACTCGAATATCTCGACAAAAGTTCGTTCAATTCTCGCAGTTGTGTTTCATCAAGTTTAGCCGTCAACTGACTTTCTTCTATCATATTCGGAATCGTAGAAACAGTTGAATCTGAACCTAATTTAATGAAATCGTTCTCCACTTCGGGATCTTCGTTTCCTTCTATCGCTAATAAATTTATGCTCTCGGCCCGCTGATGATACGGCTTTAACATATTCACATGATACACATGTGTCTTTCCGCCCATAGGGAGACTAACTATATAATTAGTTTCGGAAAGCTGGCTTTCGATTTTTCCCGGCCCAATCCACTGAACTGCCAATTTGGTCGGCCGGGTCGGAGCTATCACTAAAACAAGGTCATCTTTCTTGAACTCCCTTCTTACAGCCTTGCGATCGTACCATTCCTTTTGTTTTATTTTTGAAGCCTTCATGTGTTCTACGGCCAGCTCTTGGCTCTGTTTCATTCTATTTAATAAATCAAATACATATTCAACCACACTACTCTCCTTTCCTTCATAATCCACTAAATTTTCATAAATTATAGTCATAGGGGTTCTAAGATTTCTCCCGTGTACTAGTTCTGCAGGCGAGAAACCGGTGCTATCGTGTGTAGTAGTTCTTAACGCGAAAAGGGCAGGGGGTAGATTTTTCTCCCAATCCGCCGCCGATTCGATGCATAGAACTCGAAGAATTCTTTTTAGAGTTCGATGAAATCTTTCCACGGGATTACTCTGGGGGTGACGCACAGAACTATGAAATACAGTTATTCCAAACCTTTGTAAGAACTCCGTGGTCAGCGCACTCACAAAAGATGTCCCTTGATCACACTGCAGTTCCCTCGGGAACCCCATCCTGCTAAAAATCTGCATCAAGGCCTCTATGACAGAGGCTGAACTTATATCTTGCACTGGAATTGCGTCTGGATATTTAGATGACATGCAGAGCGCAGTTATAAGGTATCTCTTCCCTATCGGTGTAACTGGAAGAGGCCCACAGGCATCCACGTTTATTCGTATGAATATTTCGGGAATGACTGGTACTAGCTTCATGGGGGCTTTTCTCTTATCTTGAGGTTTTCCTACCCTCTGACATCCGTCGCAGGTCTTTACGTAATCTTCCACATCCGCGTAACAATTTGGCCAATAAAAATTCTTAAATAGGGCATCCTTCGTCTTTGCCGCGCCTAAATGAATACTGGATTGTTCGTGGCAGAGTTTTTTTAATTGCTCTCGATATTTTCGAGGCACCATCAGCAGATTTCTTATGGTCCCATCTTTATCTTTTTTCTTGAAAAATAACATCTCGTTTATCACAGCGTACTTATTATCTTCGGGTGTTTTTTTATTCGCCGTATTAAAAAATACTTTTAATTCTTCGTCCTCACTTTGTGCAACTCTAAATTCTTCGGGCGAAGTCTTTAATAAGTCGGGAGTAATTATCTGTTTCTCCTGGAGAGGCAAGATCGTTGCGCTCTCTTCAGCCGTGATTTCTTCTACCGCTTCCGCTCCGGAGATCACTTGGTCTATTTTCATGATCTCACCTCCCGTGGCTAGTCTTTCTCTTTCTACCTTTCGTTTTTCTGCCCGAGTTTGCACAGCATTTATCACTTGAACTTCTACATCCCTGTTGAACTTCATCTCGTCAAGCAAGGCTGCAGTTTTGTTTCCTAGTAAATAGTGTTTCTGTTCGAAAACTGTATTTCTGACGGCTGCTTTAGTTATAGTATGACCCCATTTGCAGTCTAAGTCGATCTCTGCTACAGGTAAACAAATGGGTGAATCCATTAAAGGTGAGCCGATCCAAACATGCTCTCCCGTGTACATATGGGGTTGTACCAAATTATTAGAAACTAAATCAATGCTCGCTCCTGTGTCTCTCAGAACGGACGTAGCTTTTCCATTTACGACTCCTTGACTGATATACGGAGTCATCACGCTGCCAGAATCTCCTCCATTTGTTTCTGTTGCCGCGATAATTTCTGGTTTTTTAAGCTTAGGGCACTGTGGTCTCAGATGATCATAGGAACCACACTCGTAACAACGGAGCTGTTTTCTCTTCTCAAAAATTCTTTCCTTGTTTTGTCCACTAGAAGCTTCTTTTTCTGCATCTTTTTTTTCTTTCGTCTCTTCCTTAAATTTATGGTTATTGCTAAAGGGCTTATTAAATTTATCTTTGGACTTTTGATTCTTTGGGAATTCTCTTGTTCGGAAACTGTCTTGTAAGCTTTCATACTTGTCGATTTTTTCCGCTAATTCTAAAGGAGTATTAATCTGCATCCACTGCTCCAAAAAATGATCTTTTATATCGGCAGGTACCCGTCTCTTCATCTGTTCCGTTATGTGTAGGTCTCTCAGTTTCTTAAATGTAGTGATTTCTAAATCTGCTATCCATTCATCATAATAGCCACTAAGCTCATGGGCATAATTCCTCCATGACTTATCTGCGAGTTTAGGATGGCGATAAAACAGTTGTTTTAATTTTTCTGTATTCATCCTAAATCTCTGGAGAATCATCTCTTTGACGTAGTCATAATCTTTTGCCTGTTCTGGCGATTCTTTGGCCATCATGTTGGAAATTTCTGGGGTTAGTACCCCTAACAAATATGACACCCAATCTTCTTTAGGGACTCCCGCCATCTCTGCTCTCCTCTCGAAATTTATTAGGTACAGGCCCATTTCGTCCCGTTTCTCGTCAAATTTCTGTATGGTTTTAAGGAGCTGAATGTTCTGAGTTGCGTCTGCATCTCTGTCCCTCCCATTTCGGGCTCTATTGTCTCCATTAATTCCTAATTCCAGTCTCCTTATTTCGAGAGTAAGTTGCTCTTGACGAATTTTGTCTTCTCTTTCTCTCTCTCTCTCTTCTCGTTTCGCTTCTTCTTGGCGAAGTCTCTCTTCTCGTTTCGCTTCTTCTTGGCGAAGTCTCTCTTCACGTTCCTTTCTATCTTCAATAATACGCTCTAGTGCGAGTCTAGCGTCTTCTTCGACGTAATTTTCGTTTTCTGTAACGATCTTCTTAATTTCGAAGACTCTAAGCGTATCGTCAGCTTGTCCTCCTAACTCTTCTAAAAGTTCTAAAAGATCCTCTTTCTTACCCTTATTTAAAAAGGACATTTTTCTAACTTTAGGGTAACTAACTGTATGATAAACAATAAAATTATCCCTCAGCTACTAGCTATACCTTCCGACGGTATGTGTCCTAACCGGAACTAACAAGTTCAAAACTGATCAATTTTAGACTCAACTATAATTTTAGCCCTTATGAACACCAAACTAGCACCGCACAATATAAACATTCACAATTTACTCAATACCTATCAAATCAAAATACCGAACTCTTATACAGAATACACATAAACAGAATTCTCAAATTAATCAACACTCTATATAGATTTCCCACACAGTAATACACAAATACTAAATTATCACTGTTAATATCAAAGCATAAGAAACTTAAATATATCTGTTACTATTAAAAGAAAAAAAAATACTAAATACACACTGTTATTATCAAAAGCAAAAAAAAAATTCACTTTCTTTAAAAATAGAGAAAATCATACAGTATTTGCAATTAACAAAACACAGAAATTTGCTAAACTTATTGAAATTCCTAACAAACAAAAATTGGTTCTTTACTTGAACACTAACTGGTTACTCATTCATATACCATAAAAACACACAGAAATTGGTTTTACTTATCACAATTCCTAAAACAATAGTTCCTACTTAGAACTTCAAATGGTTAACTCATACACCATTAAAACACAGAAATTGATTTAAATCATCCAAATTTCTAATATAAAATATCAGTTCTTAATACGAACTCTAAATGGCTACTTATACATATACCATTTAAAAAAACACAGAAATTGATTTAATTCATCAAAATTTATAAAATGTCAGTTCTTAATACGAACTCTAAATGGTTAACTTGTACATATACCATTTAAAAAATAACACAGAAATTGATTTAATTCATCAAAATTTCTAAAATATCAGTTCTTAATACGAACTCTAAATGGTTAACTTGTACATATACCATTTAAAAAAAAACACAGAAATTGATTTAATTCATCAAAATTTCTAAAATATCAGTTCTTAATACGAACTCTAAATGGTTAACTTGTACATATACCATTTAAAAAAAAACACAGAAATTGATTTAATTCATCAAAATTTCTAAAATATCAGTTCTTAATACGAACTCTAAATGGCTACTTATAAATATACCATTTAAAAACACAATAAAATAATTTTTACTTATTGCATTTATATAAAACCATTATTTAGTTTTTAAATCAAAGCCAGAATCTGATAAAAAGAATCGGCCTACCTGTAATCCTTTCGTTCATCACTGATATCCTATGACTCTTCTGACACCATTTAATAACAGTCTGTAAGGACTTCGCCTAAAACCAAGACTGACAGCCTTTAATATTTACAAAATGCTTTATTTGCATCTAGATTAAATATAGGCTTTATACAATAATTACAAAAAAATAAGCACTATCTGAGGCTATTTCGCGGGATTCGGGATATCATAATGGAACACGGCAGGCTCTCCTCCTCTGGCACGCGTTCGACGACGAGGGTTCTTCACACCTGTAAAAACGAAGTCAACTGCCCCCATTTACATCAAGGTGGCGAATATATATCCTCGCCCATCTCTGTGGGTGGTTGAAGCGTGCTCTCTTTGAACTCTTTCATAGCCCGTCTTCAGACCATTCCGCGTCTTCCGCTAAAAGGCTAGGTGATTATCCTCTGGACATGCTTTGTCTGCAAGCAGGGGGGATTTCTTACAGAAGGGGCTTCCTAATTGTCCGATGGCGACGCGGCGTCTGCCACAATTTGGTGACAAAGCGACTGTCACCGATGAATACGGTAGATTGATAATGGACGTCTTGCCGTTAGGCTCTCTCAGGAATTCCGAGTGTGAAAGGGGCGTAAGTCATTACACCACCTTAAACCAGAATTTTTTTGGTTGAATAAAAAATGTTTAATTATTTTAATATTCTTAAAATCAATAAATAAATTACAAACCCTTTGCAGATCATCCAGTTTCAATTTTGTTTTTAAACTATTTCTACCTTTCCCTCTTTTGCCCCTATAGTTAGAAAGTATATAATTAAACCTATCAATAACCATGAATTTTTTATAAACGCAGTTATTATCTAAATCCACCGGTCCTTCCCCGTTAAGCTTACTGTTTAAACCATACGGAAATAGTGTTTTAAGCTTACAAATATATAAATTTTCAAAATCCAACCTTTTATTTAAATCATTAATCTCAACACAGATTCATACATAAAAATGAGACCAGGTTGTTGTCCTGCAACATACTAAACTGATTAAACATTCAAATATCTTTTATTTTGAGCGAAGAATATCTGCATTTCTGAATTTTTTGGAAGCGACGCAGCTCTTTGTCTTGTAATAACACTCCCGCCTGTGCTGAATACTATCTCTGAAGGTACACTTGAAACTTGAATTGCCAAATATTTTCTAGCAAGTACTTTAAGTCGTCTGTCTAAGTATTGACCGTGTGTAACCAGAAAATCGTCTCTTCAAGCTAAGCAATGCGGTATCGTAAAACCGCGCATGCGTACAAACATCGGACACCGGGAAATCGTCGACCAAGCGATGCGACATCGTAACATCGCGCATGCGCACACAGAAACATCGGAACCGTTTGTGTGACATCGAGAAATCGCGCGTATGCGTACACCGCTAGGTTTGTGACACCGAGAAACCACGATGTTACGATGTTTTGAAAATTATTAAACTGGTGTGACGATGTCGGCTTCAAACCGGTTTTTCACGATGTATCGATAAATCGCCCAAGCCTAGTTAGTAGATCGAAGGAATTCGAAGAAGACCAACATTGGAACCATATCAATATTTAAAAGATATATCGAAGAACCGACAAATGTAAACCCGTTTAAACATTCCAAAATTCTTCACTGTGCATGCAGTAAACATACCGGGATGCAGTGACATTCTAATTATTCCTTTCTTTGTGATAGTGAAGAAATGATAGAGGCAGTCCATTTATTAAAAATCTAAAAATATCAAAGAGACTTTGTTGGGTCCTAAAATTACAGTTGCCTATTTACAAAGATGCAATGCCATTCTAACCATTTCTTTCTTTGGGATAAAGAGAAAATGATCCAAGAAGTCCATTTTCTTAGAATCTTAAAATATCACAGAGACTCTGTTGGATCCTAAAATTACAGTTGTCTGTTTACCATGTCACTGTAATCACTGTAATAATTTCTTCCTTTGTGATAAAAAGAAATGATCAAGGCAGTCCATTTTTTTAAGATCTTAGACAGACTGGAAAGTGTAATTCGCTACTAATGTCCTTGTTTTTGTACCACTAGTATCCCAACATGCTAAAAATCTGTCTAAGTTTGTCATGCTTGATCATTGTAAGAAGGCAAAATCTTTCCTTCCCGAGGTATCTCTGATCCATCCCCTTTTCTAACACTATAAAACCAAAATGATGCTTCGTTTTAAATAGCTCCTCTTTTTAGTGTGTAATATATCTGGGTGATGAATTTACCACTTTTGCGTATACAGAAATCCATACTTTTTTGTATCTTAAATAGATCTTCTTACCCTTCTAGTTACACCAGTTACACACCGTTTTTGTAATATGCCTAAAAGCAGAATTTCAATTTTACAGTAAACATTTTACATGAATAAAGATGATTGCCATTCATACCAATACAAAGCTGACATTTTTTTGCTGAAAGGTAATATTTTGTACAATAGTTGGAATGATATAATAGCACTTCAAAGTTATCTGGCAGTTTGATCGGCAAAAAATATATCTTTTTAATCATCACAGTGAAACGCATTGGAGTGTCTTCTCTCAATTCACTTTAGTCATTTTTTTTTTATTGCTTATGAACTAAAACTTTTACCCTAAGCTATTATAGTTAGCCTTCAGTAAATGCGCAAACACAAAGTACTGTTTCTGAATATCTTATTTAAAAGAAGTGGATCGGTAACCCACTTTAGCATCTATATTGTCCAAAAATGACACCTATTCTAAACGTAGCTTCTGGACTAATGTAGGTTAGATGTACACTCTGATAACAGGAACTCTGATAACAGGTCTTTGAATTAGTAGGTAGGAAGAGCCAACAGGAACGGGGTAAGCAGAATCTATTTCAGGCAGAAATTAATGAAAGCTGTGGCAAACATTTATTTTTTTCTTTAGGGCAACAAATTTACTGACTAGGGCCAATATAGATAATTAATGAGACTAAGAGACACCGCCCTTAAGGCTTCTTTTCGAAGTACCTGGGCCTAAAGCGTTAACTGCGGTGATGGCTATGATAAATTTGAATAAGTGTACTAAATTGCCTTTCAGATGTACAGTATGTCTTCTTTTATTCTAAATTTTACATAATTTTCATTTAAAATATTCTCTGATAATTTTGAACGGAACAAGTTAGAAATGATATAAAACATTTTAGAATTACAAACGATAATTGGCTTTTTTATAATGATTACTTACGAATATAAAAAAATAACTAAACTCATACTTACTCTAAAATTTTCATTTTTCCGGGGATTCGAAGGACAATATTTTGGATACAGCACGCAGAATTCTTCTAAGGTTTGGGCTTTCAATTCACAATTGTCCGGAAAGGCGGCGCAATATGCATGACGCTTCAACCTGCAAAACAGTTAAATTATAAGTTATACTTTCACTCAGTAAATTTTAGAAAATACATTGCGATTGAGAAAAAAAATGAAGTTTCAAGTGATTGTCAGCGATATTTTTTCTTTAATTACTGTTTAAATGCAAAATGTTAGGTTTGAATTATCATGAAAATGATTAAACTCTAATAATAATTCTACACTGAAAAAATGAATTGCGGTTTTGGGGATATTACAAAAATGGAAGTAATACTAGGAGTGTAAGAAAATAAGTTTAACATACGTAAACTGGATATGAAAAACAAGTAAACCCTCCACCCGGAAATATTACACCCTGAAATGGGTATATTTTTCAACGTAAACAGCCTTTCTTTTTTTTTTTTAAGTGTAGGTTTTTTAGGGGGCGCGGTGGCCCCAGTTGGCAAAGGTAGCCGGCCTGTGATCAAAACGTCACTGGTTCGATACTGGTCGCTGACAAATCCACCGCCGTGTACACTATCGGCGAATGGTGCCTGAAAAATCTATCGTCGCTTCAATGTCCTCCAAGTTATCAAATTTACCTCTGGAGTTGCGGGGTCAAGTGTACCGGTCTCGTCACTTGACTCGGTTCAAAATCACGGGACCGGTTCGTAGCCAAGTTGGACACCGACGTAGGGGGAGGGGGGCACGTGCCCCCCAAATTAACTTGAAATAAAACGTTAATAGAAGTTCAGTTAAAATCGGAAAATTGTGCAAAACTTTTCCGCTCTTTCAAACTGTGAAACTGAATATTCCGATTATGTCTTTAGCATTAACATAGTTTTTTAACAATAATATGATCCATTACAAAAATTTGGTGCTACTTTTTTTCTCATTTTATTTATATTATATTTATTTTTCTCATTGTATAACTTTTGAATACTACTCAAACATCAATTCTATTGTTATTAAATTTAAAAAAAATCATATTAATTCATATTTTAAGGACCGTCCGGCAATCAATCCGCTGAGAAGAGTCCTAACTGAATTCAATTCGTGCCCCCTCCCCCCCTAAAAAAAAATAAAGTTAGAAGCACTCTACGCCTGTGGACTCCGACCCTTGTAGTGCTAATTAAAACCGGAGAAGACCCCTTCAGCCCAATAGCTTATATAGGACTTGATCTGATGTCCCCGTCGGTCAAGGGGCGTATGCAACAACAAGTGTAGGTACAAGTGTAAGTTTTCGTTATTATAATTAAATTACTGCCGTAAGTTCAACCCTAGGCGTACATAAATAGGGTAAACGTGCTCATTCGCTTAAAAACCTTCCGGCTACTTCAAGCATTCTCTGCAGACTGTATTTATTTTCGTATTTCTCTTATCTCTTCTCATGCAATATGTGTGAACTTACAGCATTTTCTTAATCAATATTCTAATTTTTGTAATCATGATATTTCTTGAGCAACGCTTATTGAATTCGGTCCTCTGTTGTACCACTATTCAAAAGTGAAACTGATCGCAGATGAAATATTGACAAAGTTTTGAAATAGAAAAAAAATTTCACAAGTTTGCAATGGAATCTGAGAAAAGATCAAAGCAATAATCAATTTAGATTTGGACTTGTATCTTATTTAGGTATGTTACTGGTTTATTAAAACATTGAATGATTCAAATATTTTTTCTCAGTTCAAAAATTATTATCGAAATTATTCGAAGTAGTTCGTGGGCTACGGTCATTTTTTGCTACTCGAGGACTAATTATTGAATTTCAAATATGTAAGATATATTTCAATTACTATCATTTTATAAATTACGAAGTTGAACTTTAAAATAATATTTTTTAAACTTTAAACATCCCTTTCTCTGTTTATCTAAATTTAAAGTAATTTTTAATCCTTATACCCTTTAAAGGATTATACTAAAAATCGAAAAAAAAATAGAAAGTAAATATGACACTCTAGAAAAACATATAGCAGTTTTTTCTTATTCAGTTATTTTTTTACTTCTAACTGAGAATTATACAGTACGGAAAGTACATATCTTATTTATAATGCAATAAGTGATTTGAAATATTGGGTTTTAACTGAAACAAAAAACAAAGTGTGTTAGTTCCAACAAAGTGGTTGACCTCGACATATCTTTAGAAGTAATGAAATAGTTTGTTTCAGTTTATGTACAAATATTATTGTTTAGCTACAAATAAAATCCATTCAAAGAGTTTTTAATGTTCACCATTACTAATTTAGAATGTCTTTTTCTTTTATATGTTACGTGCGCCACCCGCATCATATCGTAGTTATCGTCTCAAGTTTCCAAACAGTGGACTCAGGTTCGAATCCCTACTACGGTATGGACCCAGTGACATTTTACAATCAAAATTATAAAGTTAAAGGAATTAGGAATTATGCAAAACCAGGAGCAAAATCGGAGCTTCATTCCAGCTAAATATTTCCACTAACAGTATAAGGTCTTCAAACTGCAGTACAATATTAATTATGAAAATATCGAGAATCACAACATATACAAATTCAAAATATCACTTGGCCCAATAAAAACCACACAGTGTTTAAGAAATAAATCGAGTCAAATTTTAATTAATCTAGGAAAGCCGCCAGAGGCGGATAGATAGCTTAAACCGAAGGAAATAATTAGAATTCAAGTTGTAATAATTCGAGATTCACATCAAATGCAGGATCAAAACTTCCCTTTACACTATGAAAAGCACGCTGTTCAAGAGAGAAATCGAGTTAAATTAAAATCAATCTAGGAAAGCCTTCATAGACAGATATGTAGCTGAAACCGAAGAGAATTAACTACACCAAAAAGAAAATTTGCCATTCAGAATCGAACCTAGAACATGCAAGCTTTATGACTTACCAAACAAGTTAAGATGTCAGGGGGCCAGGCGAATTCCGATTCACATTACTGCGTCCTTAATTTACTTATGTAAAAAAGAAATGGTATCTATAGAATAAATGACAACACAATAAGGAGGGCATATGACTTTACCTCCTCAATTCACTGACGCCCGTCTAAGAAATATGTTATGTGATTTCATGAAAGACCTTTACCCTAAATGGTAATGATGTTTTTCTTATGATGATTTTCGTTACTCACTTTTCTTGAAAATAAATGGTATTTATCGAATAAATGACAGCACAATAAAGAAGGCGTATGACTGTACCCCATAAACTCACAGTACGCCCGTCTAAGAATTAATTTATGTACTTTCATGAAAGATCTTTACCCTAAATGGTAATGATATTTTTCTTATGATAAGTTTCCTTATTCATTTATCTAGAAAATAAATGGTATCAATAGAATAAATGACAATACAATAAGGAAGGCGCATGACTGTACCCCATTAACTCACAGGCGCCCGTCTAAGAAATCTATTATGTACTTTCATGAATGATCTTTACCTTAAAGGGTCATCATTATTTTCCCAAAACACTAGCTCTTTTTAAAAAATAATTGCATATTTATTCGATGAAATTTCAATAACAGAATCTAAAGAGTGTTTGTTTGGATTAGGCCTGTTTAGAATTACACATGACAGCAAAATCTTTGTCATTAAAGTATATGAAGACACTCGTAAGTAATTGTTATATAGAAAAAATTTTTGTTTAAGCCAGGGATTCCCAAACTTTTCACGTTTGCGACACCCTTGGAAATCAGATTAGTAACTCGGGGAATCCTTGTCAGAATTTTATTTCTTTCAATTTTTTAAATATTAATACAAAGTGGAATTTATATCAGGAACAAGTAAAATATAAATTCAAATGAATACCGATTCCATTGCTGATTTTGTTTATTTATTGATATAGTATATAAGTAACAAGCAGCAGCATAGAATATATTAATACAGTTTCAAAAATAGCCATGTGATTGAGTGCAGTATTACACATGAGGACCACAAGGGAAATTACTAAGAATGGTTTTGTTTTAAGAGGACAAGGGACAATCCACTTCGAATTCTTTTTATTTTCAATTTTTAACTCTATATTCAGGATGAAAATAATTAATATTCTTTTGTATTACATTGGAGAACTTTAGGATTCAAAATAAAGATTTTTTGGCAAAATAAATCTGTTTTTCATAAAAAAAAATTCAAAAATGCTCCAGGAGCATTCTATGTCCTTTAAATACATTACATTTTTTAATATAAGTTTACCATATATACACTGAAGTGCCACTGAATTAGGGATACCTACCTAGTAACGAGTTGGGCCTCCTCTGGTCTTGATAACGGCTGACACACGACGAGGCATAGATTCAACAAGTTTCTGGAAACGTTCCACGGGAATGGCTTGCCAAATATTGGCAAAAGCTGTCCAAAATTCTGTAAGGATCTTTGGTGCTGTGTGATGGCCTTTCACGCCTTGTTCCAAAACATCCCAAAGATGCTCAGTAGGATTTAAGTCTGGGCTTCTAGGTGGCCGATTCATGACAGAGAAGTCAGAGGAATGCTCATCCAACCAGCCAGTAGCCAACCGGGACTTGTGAGAGGTACAGTTGTCTTGCTGGAAAACTCCATTACCGTGCGGATAACAGAACAGCATAAACGGATGGAGGTGATCACACAGCAACTCTACGTACCGAATTGCATTGAGGGAGGTTGGTACACGCACCAAAGATCCCAAACTGTGCCACGAAACAACACCCCAGACCATGATTGAGGCACCATGCCCTTGTACAGTTCCAGCCAGGCATGCAGGATCCATGGCTTCATGAGCCTGACGCCATATTCTCAGCCTCCCGTCGGCGTAAAGTAGTCGGAATCGAGACTCATCACTCCATGCTACTCGTTTCCAGTCCTCTACACTCCAGTCTCTGTGCTCTCTTGCCCAGGCAAGACGTACAGCCCGATGGCGAGTATAGAGCAATGGTACTCTCGTAGGTCGACGGCTACCGAAACCCATACGGTGAAGCGAGCGTTGCACACTCCGTTTACTGACTGTACGACTGGCACCGTCATTAAACTGGGTGGTAATTTGAGCTAATGTTTGGCTTCGTTGGCTACGTACAATACGCCTGAGCCGTCTCTCACCACGCAGTGTCAAGGCTAATTGTCCTTTGCAGTTTGCCCGATCGCTAGTTTTTTTTCCACCATCCATGTATTCTTGGTATACTCTTGACACTGTCGACCTTGAAAATCCTAGGTGTCTGATGATTTCGAAATTGAATGGCCCATGCGTCGCGCACCTACGATTTGTCCGCGATCGAAGGCGTCTAAATCAGGCAGTTTACCCATACTGGGAATTCCAACAACTAATTCAGAACAACCGCAGTACGCGCTATATATGCAGTTACCATAGCGCCCTCACTTGCACATACATGATGCGCAGCGCTACAGAATTTGCATAGGTTTTGCTATCCCTAATTCAGTGGCACTTCAGTGTATATAAAAATAATGGTATATTAATTTATTTTATGGATCAAACCAAAATAAATTTTTTTAAATCAGCGTGTTATTTATTTAATGTTTTTGCATGTTTATACTCTATTTTATGGTCTATAAATTATGAAAAAATTTGTGGTTTCAAGGACCGATGCACAGTTTTATGATATACACTTTAGTTAACAATCCCGAGAAATTTGAAAGAAATCAGAAGAAAATAAAGCTCATGGGGCATTTTAAAAAATCCTAGAATTTTTTAAGAATAATTTGAAAAACAGGTCTTATGCTTATTTGTGAATTCAAAGTGTCTTCAATGTAGTCCTAAAGAAAATCATTTACCCTCATTTTTTAAAATATTGGAAACTTCAAAACGAGGTTGAAGGTCTTTTGTCCTCTTAAAATGTGAGACTTGCTATTGGTGCTTAGAGAACAAATGTTTGATATCAACTTAATATTTATTTTAAGAGGGTCCTACAAAATGTTTGATTTAACCCAAATAAAATCTCACGGCACAATAGTAATAAGCAGTGAACTAGTTAGAAATAAATAAAGATTGTAATAAATAAAGAACCTGTTTCTGTTGCAAATAGTCACAGCAGGAGCGGTTATGATTTCAGGATGAATGACTTCAATAGCCTGGATTGTGGGGTAGGCTAGAAATAGTTCTAGAAAGTAGTAAGTCTGGTAGAAGAACCCAGCCGTGCAGATGAAAAATACGAGTAACTTAACAGTTCGACGTACAGAACTTCTAGATTCTGCTAGTACCGAAAATCCTGAAACAATATTTAAATATAATCAACAGAAAAAAAAATTCATGCTCCCTTAAGGCTGCTATGTACTAAGAAAAAAAATCGTATTTCCATTTTCCTCTTCTTGCAGAGTCTTAAGGTGGGAGGAGTCCAGTTGACAGTTCGAGAATTCTACCCCCCCCCCCTTAGGATTGACATTTTGAGGGATTGTAATGGCTCTCTCTCTATAGGGGGGTTAAACGCTGCCCCCAAATTTTTAATTTAAAATATATTTTTGTCAACTTTTTACAGGTACATAAATGCTGATAATCAAATAAAATTGGTATTGACAGATAGCTTGAACTTTTCTGCAAAGTGCTACAGGATTCATATTATAAATTTCGTCCAACGAAGGAATTTATGAGCGTTTAAAACACACTATACCAGATTTTCCCCCGAATAATTTAAGTTTTAAAATATTAATTTCATTTAAAAAAATAAACGAAAAATGTACACAAATGTAAAATTTCTTTCTCTATGACGCAGTACAATTTTGTTTTAAAAATCTTTGAATCCAAGTCGGCAATCCGTGGACAAATTTTCTCCATAGGTTAACATTGAGGTGAGAGAATTCAATGGTGTTAGTACATAGCAGCCTTAAGGCTGTTGTGTACTAACGCTAAAGGACTCGCTCATCTCAATGTTTACCTATGGAGAAAATGTGTCCAAGGAAGGCTGACTTGAAAGATTTTTTTAATTGTACTCCGTAATAGAGAAAGGAATTTTACACCTTGAAGCATTTTTCGTTTGAAAAAAAAATGCAAATGATATTTTATAATTTAAATTATTCGGGGAAAATCTGGTATAGAGTGATTTAAACGCCCACAATTTTTTTAGTGGATGAAATTTATAAAATGATTCCTGTTGTGAGATGCAGAAAAGATCAGGCAATCTAAAAATACCATTTATATTGGATTATCAGTATTTATGTAGCTGTCAATATTAGACACATTTTCTCCATAGGTTAACATTGATGTGAGAGAATGCAATATGGTTAGAACACAATAACCTTAAGTAATACGTAATAAGTATAGTAATAAAAGCAAAATTGTCCCTTCTAATATATTTTATGATTATCCCTTTCAAAGATTGAGCGAATGATTCGCGTGGAAATGGTAAAAATTCATACAAGGTCGAATAATCAATATTACTCTTATACTGAATGAATAAATACTATGATTAATGAATATTACTTTTGTAATAAATAACAGTCTTTAATTGCGATTAAAAAGTATTTTGAAACAAAAATAAAGATTTTAGCTAAGAAATTATATCATAAAAGCCATATAGGATACAAATTCAAAAATTCTTTTAGGAAACAAGTTGTGAAACTTTTTATTTGATAATAATTAATAATGTAACTTCAGGTAAGTCATAAATATTAGAAGATTAACTGGTGACTTGTACTATTTCAAAGAAATCAATTCTAGTCTATAAGTATTACTTAACAATCGATTTCCGTCTAAGCAATTTTGTAAAAGAATGTCAGCTACTAAATTATAAGAATAAGAGATTAGTTAAAACCAATATTCTTTTTTGTTTTCCTATAATGAAATTAATTCTTTTTCAGTAAAACCAAATATTTTGAACTTTTTATCAGTTATTATTTATTATGCATAACAGTACACAGCTCCCCCCATTTCCTTTTGTTTTCTTTTTCAAACTTTTCCCATTTAATGTGTCTTCTTCATCCGCCGCTTCTAACGACGTTGATTTACCATTATCTATTGTCTCCTCTATTTACATCAAAGAGTATCAGGATCAACGCATTTGTGAATTGTCCACAAAGACAATCGTACCTAATACTCTCTGGCTTGATGGCTATTAATAGTGCGAAACTAGTGGCCCTCCTTTTATTTTTTTATTGTGATTATTACGAAGCTGTGTGCTCCTGTTATGCGTTCATCACTAGTTTTCTGTAAATTATTTATTTTGTGCTTTTTAAATATAAAAAATTTTAGTCCAATAATGTAGGCTTTTTAGAATGAAATAACTCTGTATCTCTGCTTTTTAATGAATGGGGAGTATAGTTATGCAGACGTACAGACAAAGGCAGTTGTTTTCCTTTATGCTCTGCAAGTTATTAATAATTCTTAATTTTCCCAGAAATTCATTTGATTGTTACGTCATGATGACAATCGTGCAGGTCAAATTGTCAAAGTGTCATACTAAACAAATATACATACTTTAAAATTTGGGAGAGGTTAACCACTTTAGTACAAATAATTAAACGTGGATTATACCTTTACAGTTAATATTACAGTAAATATGTGCAAATATTTTGAACAAACTATTACTTTGGTATTATTAAACTAAATCTTTAAAAAAAAAGTTACTCTGAATAATTCAGCGAGTGTTTTCAGGTCAGGATGGATATAAGTATACAGTTCTTAATATTTCTGTAATTTGGAGAAATAACTGTACTAATTTTGCAGATCTAGACAAAAGTTTTTACCTGTTATTAAAGATTGTCTCATCAACTGATTGCAGTATATTCCGAAGTCACCGAATAATTGCTTTCGTTTTGCTCGTTTTGAAGGTCTGAAAAAAAAAGGCTATAAATATGCATTCTTCGTATGAGCAGTTATATCTGTTATATATATATATATATATATATATATATATATATATATATATATATATATATATATATATATATATATATATATATATATATATATATATATATATATATATATACTATATACAGTAGATTTTCGGTAATTCGAAGATCCGCTTAATCCGAAACCAAAAGTCAAAAGAGCACAGGTTACAATAAAACCACAGTGATACTAAGTAGTATAAAGTTTATTTCTGAAAGTTACAAGAAAATTGAAAGTTAGACTATATACTGAACTAATTATTATTGAGCTACATTGGTTTGAAATATCTGTTATTTTTTATGTCGAAGAATACCTCTCCCATGAAGCCAAATTACTCCAATGCGTCAGAAAAATAGCGCTACATGAAATGCAGGCGCGGCGTATGAGTGGGATACCCTCTGCTCGCTGTCACCGTCTGCTGACGGTGTATATATATATATATATATACACCGTCGGTATATATATATATATATATATATATATATATATATATATATATATATATATATATACATATATATATATATATATATATATATATATATATATATATATATATATATATATATATATATATATATATATATATATACAGCGCTATATTTCTAGAAATTGGGTTGCCGTAACGGTAACCTTCCGGGGTGTGTGGGGGTACTCCAAACTATTGGCCTGAAAAAAAGAAATCGTTGGTTATTGAAAAACTTGAACATTTTATTTAATTCCAAATTTTATTTTGCAAGAAAAGTGCAAAAAAATTGATGAATTTAAATACCTTGGCACTATAATTAATGACAAAAATAAACTAAGAACAGAAATTGATAAGGGAATCAAAATGGCTAATAAATGCTTCTTTGGGCTGAGAAGACAATTGAGATATAATCTCCCAAAACTAAATTAAGTATTTATAAGACACTAATACTACCTGTCTTACTTTACACATGTGAAACATGGACCTTGAGCATAGACACGCAGCGCTCACTGGACATGTTTGAGAGAAAAATCCTCAGGGCTATCTTTTCAGGGCTATCCCCAGTGCAGGAAGAAGGACGTTGGAGAACCAGATATAATTTTGAACTGTACCCCTTACAGCCAGGGCCTGTAAGGGGCTGTTGTGCTTGCGCTTGTGAAGAAGAAGAAGAAGACAAGTACAAAAATGTGTTGTAGAAAAGTAATAAAAGCAGTAAAAAAGCACAGTTTCATGATTGTTTAAGTTTTGTGTCCATCCTAAAAGATTGTCCGAAATTTAAACACGTTTTCTTCATGCTTCTTGTCTCTCGACCTCTCCTTACTCTTGACGGCTAATGCTGAATGGTGTTCATAAACAAGCCAAGGGTCAACATACTTATTTGGGTTAAAGGGCCGAAGAGGAGGCCCATTGATCTTTACAAACAACAGGCCAGAAACTGTTGCAATATTCAGTGATGATCTCAATGGTGTGATAAAGAGGTTCATCTGTGAGAAACTGTTGTAATATTCAGTGATTAATTCAATGGTGTGATGATGAGATTCATCTGTGAGAGACCACTTTCACATTCACGCGACGATATGGCTATCGAATTGAATGACTGTTTCAACGGGTTGAGACTATCCGGGAATATTCTGAAGTGGAGATACTCTCGGAATCCTGTAATTAGTTGCCTTTCATTAAGTTTGAACTTGGAGGCAAGTTTACGCATTTCCATTTCCCCAAACGTTATTGGGACATTTTGTGGCCAGTTTTTTTTCATCCATTAACCTATGGAGAAAATGTGTCCAAGGATTACCGACTTGGATTGAAAAATTCTATTGTTTAATTAGTACTCTATTGGAGAATGAAATTTTACTCCTTAGGACTTTTGAATGCAAATAATATTTTCAAATTTAAAAATTATACGGTCCTAATTTTTAAACGGTCCTAAAGTTCTTTGGTGGACAAAATTTATTGAATGAATCGTGTTGCAAGGTTCAGAAAAGTTCAGGCTCTCTAAAAATGCCATTTTCACTGTATTATCAGCATTTATGTAGCTGTAAATAGTCGAAACATTTTTCTATAGGTTAACATTGAGGTGAGCGGATCCAATAGGGTAAGTGCACAGCAGCCTTAACCAATCAGAAATTAGAATGTTGTATTATATGAATGAAAAACGGAAGTACATAATTAATTTTTATTTGGAGGGTATGTTAAAAAATGCGTATATTTCCTTTCTATATCTCTTTTCTGCTAATGGTTTTTATGTTTCTCAAAATCAAAAACTTAGTAAGGAAAATACAAGTACGTATTGTGATCCTGTACACCTTTATTTTTAAAAGTGGAAAGTTTCGAAATAAATCTCAGCTGTTAGTTAAGAGTGGCTAATACTTGAGACAGCTATTCAAGAAATTTTGATGAGTTAATAATTGGGGAGCATTATTTCTCTTAAACTATTGAGCAAATAAATGAGTTTTATCCACTATGATTTGGTCAGTAATGGTTAAAATATTTTTTAAAAATGAAAAAAAAAATTCTATGAAACTTTTAGATAATCTTTACTTAAATTAACTTTTCCTGTGCTTTAAGATGCATGGTTACTTGTATTTACAGGTGAAATCCTTTATTTAATATCCATTCTTAGACAAACTTAGGCATCTCTAAAATAGGTTGGTATCTGAGACGAGAAATAGCTTACCTAGCCAAGAAAGCCAAGGATCATTGCATAATTTTAATGTTTCCCGAAGTTTACCGAATCAAATGTATTGCTGGCTCTATGTGTGATCCTAATGGCACACATTTAGGCTGAAAAGAGTGCCCAGAATTTCCCTAGGTTGTAAAGTTTAATTTGGATCAAAAATAACAATTTTTGGAGTGAAGTTTTTTTACGCGGCTTACAGTAGAGTGAACAGGCAGAAATCGTCACGTAAGGAAAAAGCATTATGCCTCTTCCAGATAACCTTTCTCAACTCGCTATGGCTGGCTTGTGGCGTTCGCTTCTGGCTTCCACCCTGTCACCGTGAGTTCGATCCTCACTGGTGCGTTGTTTCACCTCCTGCACTCGCAGATGTTCAACTCCAGATTTTCTGCTATTTAAAATCTCAAAAAAGAATTTTTCTTATTTAGAATTTTTTATATATAATTTATAATTCACTTTTTTATATTTAATTTTTAATAAATGACTATTTTTCCTAAAATATTAAATAAAATTTATTGATTTAAATCCTTATTATACATTTTTGCTTTGAAAAAATTATAAAAAATAAAAATAAAATATACAAATTAGAGAAAGAGAGACAGAGTTGGTTGGTTGGTTGGTTGAAGAGGAGGGCTGCGCTTTTTGTCGTGACAAAAATACACCAATATAATCAATAGAAATCTACATAATAAATCACGTTTAGAGTTGAAAAAATAACGAAAGGAACTTCATTCCTGACGGGGGTCTCCCGACCGTACAATTTTTTTTATTATTCAATTGAATAGATCAGTTATTTAGATTTAAAAAATAGGTTTATTATTGCCTGTACGTTAAATAGAATCCGAGATATTAAAGATTTTATAATGACTAGAAAACCGAAATTGGAGATTTAAATCACCGGAAGTGGCCGTTTATTAAATGACCAGAAACCTGTTAACAATTAATACAAACAGAAGTTCATTTTTAATATAATTTTTAGAAACTTTTAATTAAATAATTAAAGTACAAACACTTTTGTAAACTGTGTGGCAACGTTAAATTACTTAACATAGCTTGTAATTCTAACCTCATGAAAAACTTAAAATGCATTTATCTCAAAATTCAGATATGACCATTTTTTGGTGACTTCAAAAGTGATAACTCAAAATATTATCATTGAATTTTTATTAAATTTTGTTGCTTAGTCTATATATTGTTTTATAGAGCAGTGATTTTCAACCGTTTTAAAGCTGCCCCCCCCCCCCCTAAGGGGCAGAAAAGTTTTCAACGCCCATACCCACTTTGGGAAAATCTGGTAATTTAGAGTATAGGGAAGTGGGGGGGGGGGGTTACAGAATGATAAAAGGCAAAAACTTTGAGTAAATTTTTCAGTAGATTTACACCCCAAATTTGTTTGATTTTACTCGATAATTTTGCCCTAGAAGGCAATTGCATTCCTTTTATTAAAATTAAAATGAGTAATGCAAAAAAAAAGCTTAAATGCTCTTTTATGTTTAAAAATTACTTATTCTTAATTAGATAATTAAAAAAGAACAGCAGAAAAATTTACACTAAAAGATGTCAGTGGGATGGTTGTGCTTGATGGTTCAGAGCCCAGTTTCTGAACGTTCGCTTCAATATTTTTAGAGAGATTAAGGCGCAATTCCCCTCTTTCCACGATTTGGAGTCGACTTATTTTTGTTTTGTAATTAGATTAGTCACAGCATTGAATTCTCGCTCGACAAAGTAGGAGGAAGGGAAGGCAATAAAAAATTTTTGACTATAGTCCACGGTCCTGGGTAGAGGCGACTGATGTTACTTTGAAGCCTAAATTCTGTGAGACGATCACCATCCTGGAAGCAGGCTTTCAAAGTTTCATTAGTTGAAAGTTCGACCAATTCCTCTTGAATCTGAACCTCTGCTGTCTCAATATTCATAAAAGAGTTCATGATCCATTAAGGGACTTCGAGGGACAAAATATACTAAAAACGCTCAGAAAAGTCCTTGTGCAAAGACTCAAGGTGTTGACAGTAAACTTGTGTTTCATCGAAGGGGATTTCACTGCTCTTATGCAGATCCGACAAGATTGGAAACTGGCTGAACTCGTTGCGACCAAAATTCTGCTTCCACAAAGTAAGATTTTTTGGGAAGGCAGAAATAACAGATTTTGTTGTGATCAAATTGAGCTCTTCGCCTTGATGCTGCAAATTAATTCCACTGAATTTTGCGAATAAATCGGTCATGTAAGCAACATCAATCATAAAATGTAGCAATTTAACTCTCAGAGTTACACCTTTCTCTTCGAGGAACTTAAGTACAGAATCGAAAAGATTCCAGAGCCTATTGAGGAAGGCGCCTTTGGAGAGCCAGCGAACAGAGGTGTGTAGAAGCAAGCGATTGAATTATTCATCGTTGTCCTTACACAGCTGCCTGAATAATCGATCGTTGAGAGCATTACTGCGAATTTTGTTCACAGCAGAGATGACATATTGTAATGACTGATGCTAACGGTCGCTCAGGTTTATTTTACAACTAAATTCTGCCTATAAATCCCGCAGTGACCAGCTAAAATACCTGGTACCGCTTTCTTCAAAAGGGCAATGAACCTACGATGACGACCCACCACTGCAGGAGCTCCATCGGTGGCAACAGACATAATGTTCGCAAGAGGAATATTTTTCTCCTTAAAATAATCGTTGACAGCACTAAAAATAGATTCACCTTTATTATCTGAAATCAAGCAAAAGCATCTCTTGAATAATATTTCCTTCCTTCACAAACTGGACGTACGCTAACGTTAAAGCCTCATTAGTACTTGGCAAGGTTGATTCATCAACCTGAAGAGAAAATTCGGTGGGTG
Organism: Dolomedes plantarius; assembly: GCA_907164885.2. Lineage (NCBI taxonomy): Eukaryota > Metazoa > Arthropoda > Arachnida > Araneae > Dolomedidae > Dolomedes > Dolomedes plantarius. The sequence continues at coordinate 146,207,489 of OU015490.1, forward strand.
TCAGAAGTTTGCATAAGGAAGCTTCAACATCTCAAGCCATCTCATTCGTCGCCATACTGTATCATTGCTTAATGGGACATGTTTTTTATAACATTGGATGCGGATGGATGATGTAAAACCGTTTCTAAAACTTCCTTGACAGCCGGCAGTATCAACACTTCGCCGATGGTATGAGCTTTCCCCGATTTAGCAATTAATTTTGATATATTATAAGAGGCTATCAAACCATCGTCGCATTTTTTTGATGAGGTTGCTAGTAAGCCTGAGACAGACGGTGACTTCAGAAACTTGTCCCTGATGTTCGTGAAAAACGACAAATCTTTATTTTTCTTGTCAGGATGAATTTTTTGCAGATGCTCCTGAGACGGTTTCATTGCCTCATTACATAATACTTTGTTACAAATGCAATACTTTGTTACAAATAATTTTGGGTATGTGCGAGTTCGACGGCGAAGGAACAAATCCGAACTTTAAGTACGTGGAATTGTATTGACGACACTCCTTTTTATTTACCGACATCGTTGGAGGCAACAAAATATAATGAGGGAAAGATAAGTATTTCTCAAAATTAATAATTCATGATCACGATAAAGAACCACTTACCTACCCGACTGAACAAATAAACAATGAAAGTAAATCGAAACTGAGAGAAAAAACCAGAAATAAAGGAAACGAAAAGCAACACAAGATACACGAGTCAAATGAAACATTCATAGTGAAATGAAACATTCATGCTCAACGCATGCGCTGCGATGCGCGCGAAAACAACTGACGCATACGCTGTGCTGGTAGGGATCAGAGAAGAATCCTAGTGTATAGTTCTTCAAGGTCATCCCACCTAGAATGCAAATTCGTCTCACCTTGCGTGAGGGGGAACAGTCGCGTAAGTTCGTTTTATTGCTGGTACAAATGGTGTAAACCGAATAATCGATTTAATAAATATTTTGGGGAGTTTTAAAATTAAGTTCGAAGGCCAAAACATGCTCATCGCCCCTCTACCGCCCAAAAACAGTTCACCGCATCTCAGCATCCTCCCACTGCCCCCATTGAGAACCAATGTTCTAGAGGATGTACTGAAATAATTTTGATGGAATATTTTCCAATTTATGACCTATCATTTCAATAATAACGTTTTAAAATTGGCAAAAATTTCATAATAAATATTTGATTAATAGTAAAATTTTCATTTCTTGATATAACTTCAAACTTTTAGTACATTCTCTAGATAAAAGCATGTATTTTATTTTGGTATAACTTTTATTCAGATAAGACTAACTGTTTTTAATTTCATTTTTGAATTTAAAAAAATCCTTAAAATTCTTCAAATATTTAACGATTATTTAAAAAATTGAAGTTTATTTTACAAATTGGCACTCTCTTATTAATCTTTATTGGAATTAAATCCAAAAATGCATTTAAAGTGTGCCTACCACATGTGTTTCTAAAAAAGTGCTACGAACGTGTTCGGATATCTTAATGATTTTAAATTCCTTTAATTTCAAATCTTCCCCAGTCTAATAAAATTTAAAGAATTTAATGGATAAATAAAATCCAATGTTTTTTTACCTTTATTCTTTTTCCTTCAAAGGGAAATTGAAAAAAAATACGTTCTCTTAGTCTAAAAGTCTGAACGATTTACAGTGCACGAAATTTTTAAAATGATTTGACACCCAAATTCAATAGATAAAATGAGATTGCATTTTAACATTTATAATTTTTATTCTATGACAAGTTAAAAAAATATGCATTCACTTACTCTAAACGTTTCATTTCGAGTCCCACTCTTGGCATGGATGTTTATAGTCGTTCGGAATGGGCTTTAAGTAGTAGGTCCCGGACTAATTAGCCCTCGTGTAGCAAAAGATGACAGTAGTACACCAAACCAAACCAAACTAAACGTGTGAAGGCTTTACAATAGGCGAATTTTTTAAATAATTTGGCATCCAAATTTTATACATAAAAAAATAAACTTTTTTTTAACTTTTATATTTGTCTTCTATGGCAAGTTAGAAAAATACGTCCTCTTAATTTGAAAGTGTGAAGTATTTACAGAAGAGGAATTTTTTGAATGATTTGACACCCAAAGAATCATTACCTTATAGCTAGAGCATAAATTCTGTTTTAGTAATCTCTGTCCCAATGTTTTGCTCGAAAATTCCAAAATATCTTTTTAGCACACAGGGCATACTTCCTGAAAGCAACTACGGTTTTAATTATTAAAAATTATAGGTTTTGAAACCGAACTAGATTTACGCTGTTAAATTACCAGAATGTGGATTTAAGAATAATTTATGTAAAGTAATTTTCGTGAAGGAAAAAAACTGCTGTGCTACAAGCTGGGCCAACTCAAAAGCCCTGAAAGCATAAAGTTTCAGTTTCAAAATATATTTAGGTTAATAAAAATACTCATTAAAGACATAATTTAGAGAGGGAAGTTGTGAAAGGATTTTCTATGTGTTTTCCTCTAAATAATCACAGAATACTAAAAGTATATAAATAAAAAAATAATCAGTAGCATATTTTTGCTGCGTCGACATTACTTTTCTCATTACATTTGAAATTGCCTTGTATTGATCTGAAACAAAAATCAGCCCTTACAAGGACTCAGGAGTATCGAAAGACTACGTTGAAGTCATTTTCTTGAATACTTTATTCGTCATACTGATAAATTTCAAGGACTTCCTTAGCGTGGGAAAAACGGGCAAAAAAAAATCGGCTGTGATCAGCCGTTACAAAGTAAGGGTTGCTAGAATAAGTGTGTCTCCAGAGAAATGCCAACAAAAATAAAGTTGCCGAAGTTAGAAGGCCAATATCTCCTACCCCTAGTAATCAAACATAAGGACAGAAAGTGCTAGTCTCACCAATATAGCGACAAGTCCCTGTCAAACCCCCACCCACAAGTGGGGTCCGTCAAGAAAAATTAATGATGGCCAAGATCATCAAGACGTTAGCAAATGTCCTAGACAGGTGGCCGAGACGATTACCTTCCTGTCACCACACACTGCCAAAAAGACTCCTTAAGGCTGCTATGTACTAACCCCATTGGATTCGCTCACCTCAATGTTAACCTATGGAGAAAATTTGTCCACGGATTGCCGACTTGGATTCAGAGATTTTTTTTTTTATTGTACTCCGTCATAGAGAAAGAAATTTTACATTTGTGTACATTTTTCGTTTTTTTTAAATGCAATTAATATTTTAAAATTTATATTCTTCTGGGAAAAATCTGGCATAGTGTGTTTTAAACGATCGTACATTCCTTCGGTGGACGAAATTTATAAATTGAATCCTGTAGAGCTTTGCAGAAAAGTGCAGGCTATCTGACAATACCAATTTTATTTGATTATCAGCATTAATGTACCTGTAAATAGTTGACAAATATATATTTTAAAGAAAAAAATTGTGGGCAGCGGTTAACTCCCCTACAGAGAGAGAGCCATGACAATCCCCCAAAATGTCAATCCTAAGGGGGGGGGAGTGGAATTTTCGAACTGTCAACTGGATTCCTCACACTGCAAGAGTCTGCAAGAAGAGGAAAAGGGAAATGCGATTTTGTTCTTAGTACACAGCAGTCTTAACAACTTTCGGAATCGGAAGCAATGGGCGGGAAGAGGGACTACAAGGCATTTACAAATATATATAAAGCAAAAAAAATTGTCACAGCGAAAAATGTATAAAAAAGGATTAAAAGACTTCCTAATAATCACAATCAAAGAAAAAATATCGATCCTTGAATCTTTTTTATTTAATTTTGGTTAGTAAGATGTATTTTATTCCTCTTTTTGTTTCCACAAGTTTCTTGTAACTGTCTAAATTGTTGCACTAAAATAAATGATAAAATGTAATCGTGGTATTTATACGACTCATATCCATAAACTGCAAAGTTATTTTATTCGATCATAAAGATGATATTTATTATGATGAAGATAGGGATCAGATTTTCCCGGGGTGTCGAATCTTGCTTTGTTCCGGATACTGAATGGACTTATCATTCAATTGCTTATCAAAAATCAAAAATCGAAAATAAAAAAATATTTTTTTCTGTTATCGCTACTTATTTGTGTATACTCCAGGGACCCCAGGAATCTATGGGACTGTTAATGGCTGTTTAGTAAAGGCTTTTATTGATACATTTCTGCATAAACATAAATTACACAATGTCCACAGTAAAAATACTATTAGCAGACACTATGTATTTTCGATTAATAGTTAAGATAATAATTATAAATTTTAAAGTGGCAAAAAATATATAAAAAACGAAAGTATAAAAACTTCAGTTTGAGATTTCAAATACGTTCCAAGTTGTTATTAGTTAAATTCATTAACAATAGAGCTCCTGGTTTCAAAGGCATCTGAAAACTAAACATAATTTACACTTTTAAGTCTTATAAATTACAAAAAAAATTGAGTTTCTAAGTATTTTTTGTGTATGATGAAATATCTGCCGAGACATATGACTTAAAAATTCCATTATAAGATGTAAAGAAAACTTTTATGTCCCTTACAAACCAGTTAAATTATATAAATTCTCCGTCTAATTTCGAAAGCAAATTTAGTCAGAAAACTTTACTAAATATGTGAATTATTAGCAAACAATCTCTCGTCGAGGTCTATATATTTATATTGGATTGGCATTTCTACGTGCATTAAATTCCGATCTAAGCAGGCAGGTATTTCTAATGAATTCATAACCTCCTTTTTTTGAATTCTCCTAATCAGAGAATAAGGCCACCACTCAGTAGCTGTGCAAATATGAAGAAGAACGAATCAACCTTCTTTAAGTAGTTTCTTTTTGGCAAAGTTTCAAGTGGACGGCACTGCAATCTATCAGTCCTATCAATTCCACTGAATTCTCTCTCTCTCTCTCTCTCTCTCTCTCTCTATATATATATATATATATATATATATATATATATATATATATATATATATATATATATATATATATATATATATATATATATATATATATATATATATATATATATATATATATATATATATATATATATATATCTACTAAGGGAGTATCACGTATGCATAATTACAATCCGTTCAAAGATTTGAACGAAATTTAATCTATTATAAATGGGGATGTTTTCGAGTTTTTAGGTAAAAATTTAATGATTCCGGTAAGGATACGTCCTTTGTTTGTATATTTCAGGGACAATCGAAAGTTTATTTCTTTTCTAAACATTTCTGAAAAAGGTTTTATTATATTTTCTCAAACTGTTTAAATTTTTAAGTCGAACAATCTATTAATGCAAAAACCAAGGCAATTTTTTATAGAAATATTTAATATATGATTATAATATGCACATTTCCAAATTAGTTTTAATGAATTACATGATATTCAAACTTGAAATGGCTTTTTTAGTAAATCTAGATACCCTTGAATTTAGTGAAGAAAATGTTACTATTCTGGTAATGGCCTCTCTTTAATTACTATTTTTGGTACTATAACAGCTATAAGGTACTATAACACAATTAAAATAACAACATGAACTAATTTTCATCTGTGATACATGATGAAGAGCATTCACTGCAACGTATTGAACTATTAATAGTTTATTTAGCAAAGTTTTAAGTGAATGCTACAAAATCTATTCTCCGTATAACCTAAACTAAATTTTTCTTCCTACACCTAATATAGGAACATAATATGCAGATATCAAAACCCATTCCACTGATTTCAAGATATCCAAAAGATTTTGAATTAATCGCAATGTTTTTAGATTTTTGGGTAAAAAATATGACGGTTCTAATACGTATCATCATTTGTTCTTATTTTTCACTGTTTCCACAATTTATCTCTGTGACGCATAAAGTAGAGACTCCATTATGTCGTTGTGTATATTGTTTGTTTAATTTAGGGACTGCAGAACAGAGTATCCGGGGACCCGAGGGAAGTTAACTGAAACCGAAAATCCCGATCTAATGGTTGCTCAACAGGGTATTAGAAAATAGTAAATCTTATGTTTAAAAAAACAACATTTTTATGGGGAAAAACAGTTTTAATATGCTCCCTACGTTACCAATATCTAGATCTTTGAAGGGCCCGAGGTAGTCTAGTGATAGCACGTCGGCTTTTGGTGCTCAGAGGGCTCAGATAGAATCCCAACAAGCGCCAGTAAATACCTCCGTGTCTAGGCCGGATAGGGGCACGTTAAATCCGTAGACCAAAAAGCGTCTTTATAAAACTTGACAGGGTGAGTGAGGATACGATCCCCCCTGAGATGCCGCGTCTGAGGGTACTTGGTCAAAATTAAGGTTTCACCTAGAAAAATCGGACTCCGATTATTGTAGGGCCATTATACACCATTATGAACCGCACCCTTTAGCCCAACGCCTGTAACGATCTGGCCTGAAATACTTCTGGTCAGGGGGCATTAGAAACAACGACAGATCTTTTGAACCGTTTTATCCAAAATTTATCCATAGTTTTAACTACAAGATCATTCCTTACCATCTCAGAAATCAAACCCTCTCCTGCTGTCAAAAGATATTCCATCGAGTGTCGTTTGCTTTTATTGATTTACTTCATATAAAAATTATAAAATAAATATTTATTGCAGTTATAAACAGCTACAAAATTACATTTTATATTGTTCAAAATTTATGTAATTTAGTTTTCGTTGAATTTCTAATTTACAGGCAAACTTATAATAAATACATAAAATCTACCAATCGAGTTGGGTAATTTCGGGTTTTAGAACCCATTTCCATAAATTATTTTAAATTATTTTTTTACGCTATAAATTCAAATTCTTTACATTATACTGTTGTTGATGCTTTTGCCTGCTGGCCGAAAAGTATTCCAGACCATATAATCTTGCGGGCTGAGGGGTGGGACTCCGGTTTATAATGACACTACAAGGGTTGGAGTCCGATTGAGCTAGGTACACCACAATTTCATCCGATCACCCCCAGGGGTGACATCAGGGGGGATCACACCTTCCCCACCCACTGACCTCAACGAAGGACATTCCGGTCTATGGATTTAATATCCGACCAACCTGTTTCTCTGAGGCCTACTATACGTCCCCTCTCAAAGTCCGACAATTGCTCGTACTGTCGCAGGTTACGTCTCAGAGGTATCTCTAGTCACAATACCGTCTATCCAAGTCGACAGATTTGTTTGAATATCCCTATGGCACGATGCAATCATGCTTTGAAACTCTCCCAGCTGCGCATCTCATATGCGCATAGCTCGCTTACCCCTGTCTCATTGGCGTCGAAATTTTAATCATTTGCATACATCTTACAAGAGTACATTCCTGCCAATTTTCGTGATAGTAGCCCAATTTCTTCTGGGTGTATATATTTTTTTGTGACAGTGGATATATATATATATATATATATATATATATAGGACCCGACAGTCGTTGTCCTGTTCAAACATTGTAAATCCAAAAATTATTTTAATAAACTATAAATTGTTTGGACAGTTTTAATGAAAAAATATGTAAAAAAAAAATTATTTTTTAAAAACTTTACACCACCACGCGTACAGTTATTACAACTCGACCTATCAATTTCGTGTGAGTGTATCTATATACTATAAACTTAAATGTGTTGAGTATACATAAACTTAAAACTGCCTTAAATAATAGCACGAAAGGAAAAACTCAAATCATTTTTATGATAGGTATATTTTTTTAATGTACAAAAAATAAATATTTAAATATATTTTTAATCTTAATATTAACAGGAATATTTTTTTAAAATTTGTATCTTATTGCGATTTGATGAACAATATTTTTAGTTAATCCCTGAGGGGTATAAACGAAGAAACTTGAAGGTTTTCCAACCCTCGAACATGCAACATATAATGGGCCATGCGAAAAGCAGGCGTTTTCTAGATCCAACCCACAAACTGACATTGGTTGGCCTTGTGACTTATTAATAGTCATTGCAAATGCCAAGCGAATTCAAAACTTCAAACGTTTGAATGGAATGGGTGAGTTTGAACGGATCATTTGGATCCGTGGTAGAAGAACAATTTCACCTTGAAACTTTCTGATTAAAATGGTAGCTTCAAGAACATTGTCTATGATTTTTTTATGACCAATCGCGTACCATTCTATAGCTTTGGTGCATTTAAATTTCGAAGCAAAATGAATGGTGAACCAATCTTCAATCGTAAGTTATGTGGTGACATTCCAGGTAAATCCAGTGAATTCAAGAATTCAACAGGATAGTTGACAACTTCCTCAGGATCGACAATAGTGTCCATCGATTTGAATGATATTTCATTGCCAGGCATTGACTGTTTTTTTTTCAAATTAATTGCGTCAACATCTACATTTTTTGCGGCCAAAATAGCTCAGTCACGTAGCCACGCATAATTAGTGTAATTAGCTTGTAAATCTAGAAATATACTTTCAATCAAAGCATCTTTGGTAGCCACCATGTTGAAAAAATTCTCTGGGAGTCGGATGCATTGTGTATTTTCATGCAATTGAATTTTTCCGTTGCCACTGTTGAGCAATTGTTCGGATAATGATAATGCCAATGGATCATTTTGAAGTTGAAGACGCATATTTATGGTAAGGCATAATTTACTGACACTTCGCCATACGTATGATTCTTTCAAACATGTGTTAATTTCGTCCGCATATGTAGCACGTGGAATGACCGGCAATGTCTGTCTGAAATCACTGAACAACAGCAGTAGAGCACCACCGAAAAGTCTGGTATTATTATTGAGATCTTTCAGCGTTCTATCGAGAGCTTCAAGAGAATGCTTGAGGGCCATAGTGCATTCCTCCCAGATAATAATTTTGCATTTTCTCAAAACTTCAGGCATGCCTGAATGCTTCTTTATGTTACACATTGCGTCTGGATTTGTGTGAATGTGCAACGGTAACTTGAGTGCAGAATGCGCAGTCCACCCACCATCAAGCAAGGTTGCTGCAATGCCTGATGAAGCAATTGCCAACGCAATATGATTTTGTGATCGAATGTACGCAAGTATCAATGAGATAAAGAATATTTTGCCAGTGCCACATGGTGCGTCCAAGAAAAAGAATCCGCCTTGCTGTGCTGCAATTCATAAATTAATTTGTTCATATATAATATTTTGTTCAGCAGTGAGCAGTTACTCATTATTAGCAACAAAAATTGCCAAAGAGGTTGTATTGAACTGTTTTTCCCGCTGAACATCTCTGTTAATGATTTCTGCTGCTGGGCGGTTAGGCGATGACATGCCGAAATGAATGAGTTGCATATTCGAAATGAGAATACAAATATCCTCAATCTTTATTAACGCCTCGTTATATATTTCCGGAGAAAAATTGATGTTGGGATGGATTTTGATCAGCAATCTGAATGCGATGTAGAATATCCTCACTCATCGAATCTTTATATTTCCAATCGAATCTTTATATTTCCAATCCCAGAGAGCAGAAGCTTCAGACGGAAAACATGTCGTCAATAATATAGCGAATAATTGATGAATTTGATGAGGAGAGGAACTCAGTACTGCATCTGCAAGTGTGAAATACCAATGGTTATCATCTTCCAGTTAATGCAATTCGCGACACGCATCGAAGTACGTGTCGTACAAAATACCATTGACTGTTCGTAAATATTGAAAGTATGTCGGTCCAGGAATGTTAACCAACAATAAAGGCAAAAAAAAAACAATCGCGTTGCTTTGGATGGACTGTATATAATCGACCTAAAGTATTTGCCATGAATATGCCGACGTATCCTTTGACTTGAACGCCTCGCTTTCGTGGTTCCCAGTTTTTTGACTGTTTGTTTCATGTGAAAAATGTGGTACATCAGTGTCGTAACGTTTTGAAACCCTTATTAACTTTTGCTACAATATTAATAGTAAAGCCTGCCTTGCCTTTCAAATACTTAAACGCATTAGGGAGCTGTTCCCTCAATAATTTTACAGGGGTATATAGTCCCCCAGACAATCACTTCTTTCTCAAAAATGTGCACTCTTTTGGTCGCGTTTTCTGCTTTCATCGCTTATCAGCGGAAACAGAAAATACCAATGTTAATCCCTTAAAAGGGGTTGCCTAACGATTGGCGATAATATTTTACAAGTATCCCCTTCCCCTCGCAGAACACACAAAATAACCCTTTGTCTGATAGCTTTGGCGGAGCCTGCTGGCTACCGCTGGGTCGCCAAATTCCAGATGTTTTCCTCTTCACGTCACGTGACGGGGCCAGCACAGGAGCGAAGCTTTGAATGACAAAAACAGATCTCGTCTGGCCACCGATTCAAGAAGATGTCTTTTCCCACACAACTATCTCCGACTTACAGGGCAAAAGGGGTCCGGCGAAGATCGGCGTTTCCATCCCGGCCTCCTGACTCTTCATGGCTGATATGCTGACCTCAACGACGTATTTTTATGTAAAAAAACGGCACTAAGCCACCGGCCCTAAGCCTCACCTAGCTAGTTTAATTTAAAATAAACTATGAAGTACTTCTAAATGATTAGACTTGTGTCTGTCACCCTTTTATCTTTTTTTCAGAATGACCAGCACTGGCCATGTTCTATAGCCATTAGATATTATGATATGAAGTCCTTTCTTCCTATGACATTTTAGTACTCCATATGGACAACCAAATACCTACAACTTCCTACATAACAACTGAACCTTTCTACATAACAACTGGGCCGTGACCTCCAGTCAACCAAGGTCTGTGTAATCTTTTACTTTTTTATTTGAGTCTGGCAATTTAACGTTAACTCATAAATTTGATAATGCATATCCTATTACTTGTAATTTTTCCAATGGCTCTCATCATTTGACAATTAGGTAGTAATAATTTGATACTATTATTATTTGGAAAAGTATTCATAATTTGTTTTTCATATCAAATGTACATATATATATGAATTTTCATAATTTTGCTTTTTTTGCGTATATCTATATTTTTATGATTGCACAATTCTTTTTAATTTTTTCTCTTTGATTTTACTGGATATACATATTGATATATATTATATATTATATTTCTTTGGAACTCAACTTCTGTACTTAGTTTAATTTTTTAACCATGGCACCTAATCAATCTATGCTATTAAACATCTTGCCTTTTGAAGGAGACCCTAGTTTATTGAACTTTTTCTTTGGCCAAATTGATGAATTGCAATCTATAAACAAGTGGACTAATATACAAACAATCGCCTTTTTGAAAACTAAATTAACCGGCGTTGCCTTAAAATATTTTATAGAATGCTCTACTTTTAAAACCTTAAAAACTATTGACGAAATTAAAAACAAATTTGCGGAATTCTTTAAACCTCAATCAAAGTTAACATCAATTCAAGAACTTAATTCTTTAAAATTATTGCCTTCTGAAACTATTAACAACCTAGCTCATAGACTGGATTTACTAATCCAGAATGTGTATCCCGAAATTGTTGATCCGACAGCACTTGACGCAATTAAATACCAAAAATTTTTGGAAGCTATTCCCCAGTCACATAAGGTGAAAATACTTGAGGATAATATTAAATCATATGCTGAGGCTGTTAATCGTTCCCAACTATTACAAGAGATTCAGATAGAAACCAATTGTATTTCTCATGATCCCAATAATTCTACAGTTATGCAGCTTACTGCTCAAGTTAATGCTCTCCAAAAAGAAATCTTAAATTTAAATTCATGCAAAAATCAGTCAAACAGGCCATATACTAAGAATGCTAATTCATATCAAAATCATAGGCATAATAAATATAAAAATTCACGTTTTCCTGGTACTCACCATAATGAAAATAACTTCTACCAAAGAAATAGAAATAATTTTGTGCAGCGCAGGAGCCAAAGGCAACATAATAATGGTAACTCTCAATCGCTGATGTGTGCATTCTGTGGGAAACTAAATCACTTAATGAAGGACTGTTATTTGTTTAAACGTACTGTAAGATATAACGATAATGCACGTACATCTAATAATAGACAGGGAAATGCAACATTTCCTAATGTTAATGCTCCTTCTTTTTCTAGTAGAAATTTAAACTAGTCCAAGAGACTGATTGTGCTGAAAATCAGTTCTCAGTTAATTCCCAGTCAGCCAATGTATGTACTAAAACTTTTTCCCATAAATCATCTCAATATGTGCCAATTATAATGAAATCTAATACTTCTACACAAACCAATGTAAATAATGTTGCTGAAGGTAATGATGATGTGTTAAATACTAAGATGTCTAATTCTGTGACTAATGCAAATTATAATATGTTTAATGAGAATGTTGATAATTTGAATTTCTCTTTGCCTATTGTCAATGTTAATTTACAAACTCATGATTTACCAATGCTAGTCGATTCTGGTTCAACGATCAGTTTAATATCTAAAGCCTTTTTTGATGATATTAAACCAACTATTAAATATAAATTATTAGCTAGAAACTTAACTATTAAAACTATTAATTCTACTGTCAATTTCTTCGGTTGTGCATTGCTTTCTTTTAAGATTGACAAATTCAACTTTAAACATTCTTTTTACATCACTTCTTTAAATTCTCCTGTGTTTAAAGCAATTCTTGGGTATGATTTTATGCGAAACAATGGTATATCCCTGAACATGACAGAATCATGTCTCAATGTAAAGAATTCTAAAATACCATTGATTTCTTTGCCACAAAATGAAACTAACAATTATACTTTAACCCATTGTAATAATAATAATGATGTTCATGTATCTTGTTTAGCTAACTATAATGAAAATGTTGTGAGTGATCATACACAAACTGTTAACAATTCTGACATCAACTATAATGTATTTTTGAATCACAAACTTATTATACAACCACATGATAACACATATGTAGAGGTCCACACTAATTCTTCTATCCCTGTGTCTGAATTTCTGTTTTCTCCTCGTTTTGCTGCTAATTCTCAAATTATTTGTTACCCTTCAATACATTCAGTCCAAGAGATTGCTATGGAAGGTGAGGATTCTTCCTCGTCAAATACTGTTATGCAATGTCCTACTGTTGTAGCATGCACATCTTCAGAGGTTAAGCAAAATGCTGGAATGAAATTCTTTATTTTTTTACAAAACATGTCAAATCAAACCTTTCATTTGAACAAGTCTGCCATTGTTGGCGACATATCTCCCCTCGACTCTATCCAGAGTATTTCTAAATCTCAGGATTCATCTTCTGCTAGCTCTCAAACTATCAATTTCATTGAAGCTTCAAAGGAAATCTTGAGTCAGCGTAAAGCTGAACTTTTACCTACCGATTTTGACTTTGCACATTTGGTTGAAGAGGAGAGAATTTCTTTGTTGAATCTTTTAATGAATAATTCTGCTGCCTTCTCCAAATCTTTGACTACTTTAGGTCACACTGATAGGGTGAAGCCTCATATTTCACTTTTAAATGACTTCCCCATCAAAACTTTGCCTTTTCCAATTCCTCAGGCCTTGCAATCTACTGCAATTCAGCAGTTAGATGAAATGCAATCTGCAGGGATTATAGAGAGAGCGAATACAGAATGGGCTTGCCCCATGCTCCTCGTTAAAAAGAAATCTTTGTCTAACAATCAAACTCCTAATTATCGACTTGCACTTGATCTTCGACTTGTGAATTCTGTCATCAAATCATCATCTTATCCACTTCCTAAAATTAACAATATAATATCTAACCTTTCCAATTTCAAATTTTTCACTGCGTTGGACTTACCTAACGCCTATTGGCAAATTGATTTACCTCAGGATTTACAACATATTGTTGCTTTTACCACTCCTTTTGGCTCTTTCAAAAATAAACGGATGGTTTTTGGTCTCAAGACTGCCTCCAGTGTCTTTCAATCCTTAATTGACTCAGTGCTAGATGAAATTCATCTGCCTGGGATTTTTGCCTATCAAGATGACATTGTCATTGGCTCAAACAGTTTTCAGGAAACTTTGTCCAAATTAACTACTGTTTTGTCTACTTTAATAAAATTTAATATTACTTTGTCTCCTAGTAAGTGTTCTTTCCACACTACTAGTATAAATTTCTTAGGTTTCCATGTCAAGCAAAATTCCATTACTCCCATTGAATCTAATATTGTCAAAATTACCTCTTTTCCTATTCCTACAACTAAACGTCAGCTTAAAAGGTTCATTGGCGTTTGTGGATATTATAGAAATCTAATTCCAAAATATGCTTCATTAATTCAACCATTAATTGACTTAACTACTCCAAAAGCTAAATTTAAGTGGGAAAGTAATCATCAAAATTCATTTACTAAATTACAAAATGTTTTCTTCAATCATCCTTTTGTCACTCTTCCAAATTGGGATCAACCTTTTTACCTTAACACAGATGCTTCACTTAATGGAATATCTGGTATTTTGTTACAAAAATCTAATGATACTTTCACTCCAATATCTTACTTTAGTAAACAATTAAAACCCTCCGAAAAGAGATATCCTGCTCTTAAATTAGAACTTTATGCATTATTCAAAAGTGTCATATCATTTAAACATTACTTATTTAATCGTAACTTTACTGTACTAACTGATAGCAAATCATTAATTAATTACAAACATACTGCTTCACCAACTGATATAACTACTCGATGGCTCATGGAACTTAGTGAATATTCATTTAATTTTGTCCATGTTCCTGGTAAACATAATGTACTTGCTGATTTCTTTTCTCGTTTTGATGAAAATCCACCTTGTGAAACTGTGTCTACTAATCCTTCGTTACTTCAATCTGAAGAAGTACTCCCTATTGTTTCCTATGTTGATTCTAATATTCCTCATGTTGATAATAATACTTGTAATGATGTTCTTGATACTTCTTTAATTTCCACTTATAATTGTAATGCTGTGTCTCAATCAAATAATTCTAATAAGCAAGTTAATAATATCTGTACTTCTCATAATATTGATGCCAATCAAGCTGATGATAATAATAATGATCCATGTTTGGAAATTTCAACTCAAACTTTTCTAAATGAACAAATTAATGATGTTAAATTAAATATTGTTCGAAATTCCTTAAATTCTAAACGAAAACATATTCCTAAAAAGTTGCAATTTTTCTATATTCATCCTGAAACTAAGTTACTTTGCTGGGACAACAAATTTTCTAATAATTCATCTCCCCACAATATCATTGTTGTTCCTGATTCACTAAAAGCAAAAATTTTAAATATAATGCACTTACCTCATTTTGGCATAGACAAAACTTATTCCCTACTTAAATTACGTTACCATTGGAAAGGTATGTATGCTGATACTGTAAATTTCATAAATTCTTGTCATACTTGCATTAAACAAAAACAACATAATATTCCAAAAGCTCCTTTTCAATCTATTCCTATTCCAAATTCTCCGAATCAAATTATTGCTATGGATATTTTAGGTCCCTTACAAAATTCTCAGTATATCCTAACTATAATTGATCATTTTTCCAGACACATGCAATTATATCCACTTTCAAAAATTACTTCTGAGGCTGTTACTGACTCTCTTTTCAATTACATTTCAACTTTTGGTCGTCCATCTACTATTTTAACTGATTTAGGAACTCAGTTCACTTCTGAGGTTTTCAATAAATTTTCTTCTTCATTGGGTATAAATTTGTCTCATGCGTCTTCTGGACATCCACAGGCGAATGGCATCTGTGAACGTATAAATACTTCTATCAAATCTACTATCAACTCATTACTCGAATCCAAGGTCAATTTCAAACATGCTGTACTCATTCATCAAAATTTGTACAATGGTTCTGTTCATTCTTCCACTTTGTCGTAACGTTTTGAAACCCTTATTAACTTTTGCTACAATATTAATAGTAAAGCCTGCCTTGCCTTTCAAATACTTAAACGCATTAGGGAGCTGTTCCCTCAATAATTTTACAGGGGTATATAGTCCCCCAGACAATCACTTCTTTCTCAAAAATGTGCACTCTTTTGGTCGCGTTTTCTGCTTTCATCGCTTATCAGCGGAAACAGAAAATACCAATGTTAATCCCTTAAAAGGGGTTGCCTAACGATTGGCGATAATATTTTACAAGTATCCCCTTCCCCTCGCAGAACACACAAAATAACCCTTTGTCTGATAGCTTTGGCGGAGCCTGCTGGCTACCGCTGGGTCGCCAAATTCCAGATGTTTTCCTCTTCACGTCACGTGACGGGGCCAGCACAGGAGCGAAGCTTTGAATGACAAAAACAGATCTCGTCTGGCCACCGATTCAAGAAGATGTCTTTTCCCACACAACTATCTCCGACTTACAGGGCAAAAGGGGTCCGGCGAAGATCGGCGTTTCCATCCCGGCCTCCTGACTCTTCATGGCTGATATGCTGACCTCAACGACGTATTTTTATGTAAAAAAACGGCACTAAGCCACCGGCCCTAAGCCTCACCTAGCTAGTTTAATTTAAAATAAACTATGAAGTACTTCTAAATGATTAGACTTGTGTCTGTCACCCTTTTATCTTTTTTTTCAGAATGACCAGCACTGGCCATGTTCTATAGCCATTAGATATTATGATATGAAGTCCTTTCTTCCTATGACATTTTAGTACTCCATATGGACAACCAAATACCTACAACTTCCTACATAACAACTGAACCTTTACAATATAACAATCAGTATACATTAATGTCTTTGCGAATTGACCGAAAATATCTAGTCAGCTGCATAGTTTGAAAAACTCAGTTAGTGTGGTTTTGGGGGCAGTTAATGCTCGATGTAGACACGATCGGGGCGCATGGAGGAAATTTGATCTTTTTAACAGTTTCTACGATGAATATCTGGCGAGCGGCGTTCAGTGATTAGTGTCTTGTATCTGTCATATGCAAATTTCCTCCATGCGCCTCGATCGTGTTTTTTTGGCCGTTCGCAGAGCTATTTTTTCTGCATGCATAACGTGTCCGTTTATTGTGATAGACGTTCTGTTCCAACGTTCGTAAGTTTTTCGCATGCGTTGAGAATTTGGCGACGAGAAAAAATGGCCGTTGACATTAAAAAGTTTTGAGTATTCGTACTTATAACCGTAACCTTGAGCGCCAATTTGTTGCTATTCACACAATCCCGAGATGATAACTCTGAATAACTATATCTGAAATCTCATTTCGATAGATTGAACGTAACGGCCAGTAGAGGTCCATATATCAGCAGAGTTTTTTATGACCACCCTACTTTGCTGATATATATATATATATATATATATATATATATATATATATATATATATATATATATATATATACTAGAAGGTAACCCGTCATTTTGAAGTCATAATGCTAATAATGACGTCATAATGGAAAAAGTATATGAAAGTTAAAAAATATCCCGAATTATCTAACAATATTTCATTTAATCCACACCTTGTAAAAGCAAACTCTTTCATTATTTTTTTATTTATTTAGTTTTTCATGCGATTGGAGTAGTAGACTGCCATCCAGTTTTTTACAGCTCACTACGCGATATGAATACTTGAGCTACTTGATTCATTCACATTCAAGTTTGTTTACTTTCAGAATTCATCGCAAAAGTAAACAGATTTTTAAAAAATGTTAAATATACAGCTAAAAGCATCTAATTTTTTTTAGTTCTGAATGTTTTATAGAAAAATAGGCTGAACAAACGTGATTTGATGGAGAAGATATTAGTTTTTAGGTAAGAAAAATTCTGATCCACATCTGAAATTGAAATTAAGCCTTACCGGCTGTTTATTTTCTGAGGGCTTCAAATGAAAGATGAGTACAGCCCGGAAGTGTTATACAGAGACAACGTCTATTATATATATAATAGTCAATTATTTGTCTGAGAATTTTTCTCAATAAATTTATCTAGATAAAAGCAGAAATAAAATAGAGAGCATTGCACGCACATATGGTCGCAAATGATGCATGATATGAGAGAATACTCCTTTTTGAGGATTAATAACTATTCTCTAGACTATTAAACTCAAATCTGTAATCAAAAATTAACATTTCTGTTATTAGCAATTTTTGGTAATATCTCTCTCATGTAACTCAGTTTACATTGAGCAAATACTTTCATGAAAGTTAAAACTAATAATTGGTGGTTTTTCAAATTTATTGCTTCAATGGATTTCTAAAGAATTTTTATTTTTGTCTAATCTTGAGGCACTTTGCCGTGACACATTCGCCTTCTGCTATTTACCTCGATTTACTGGCTGCTTTAGTATGGGAGTACCATACAACACCCAGGATTTTTTTTGGGGGGGGGGGCGAGATAAACGGATAAAAATATTTATAATACATGGGGGGCCGAGATGAACGGTTAAAAATATTTGTAATGCAAAATCAATATTCATAATGCAATTTCTATTTCTTCGGGGGGAATTAGGGTCCCTTGCCCCTCCCCCTGGG
Organism: Dolomedes plantarius; assembly: GCA_907164885.2. Classification (NCBI taxonomy): domain Eukaryota; kingdom Metazoa; phylum Arthropoda; class Arachnida; order Araneae; family Dolomedidae; genus Dolomedes; species Dolomedes plantarius. Next base: position 146,225,804 of record OU015490.1, read on the forward strand.
TGCGCCACTGGTATAAGTGAGCCAGCATTTCATGCTATGATGGGAACGACACGGACACGAGAAAGTTTTATTCGGGATATGAATCCAAGCCTACTGAGTGGCTAATCAAAACACTAACCACTCCAATATGGGGGCTGCCAGTATAAAATATAAAGATTAAAAATGGAATGTATGTTTAACAAGGTTAATGTTTAGTATATATGTCCATATTTCAGGAAAAGAAAATTTTCATTCAAATTTATTTAGTGTTTGATATTTCACGAAAACACATTTTGCTATCCTTTTATGTGATCTAATATCAAATATACTGTTAATAAATCGATAATTATTTGCAAAAATATCTTTGGAAACATTCCTGTAAATGAAATTATATTGTTAATTCTTATATCCCCTTTATTATATGTTTCTGTTAATAGGGACACTTTTCGATAATTTTCCTTTAACAATTAATTAAAAATGTGTTTACCTTAGGTTTTTCTCTAACCACTTAAACAAAATGTGAAATTTTATTAATTATGCAAGTGTTACATTGCTTTTAGCCTTATTATACACGGGGAAATGTACATCATTCAGGAAATCAAATGATTTTGTTCTGGGCATGAATCCTGTATTTGACTTCTTACCTGGTAAATTTACAGAATTAAATTTTCAGTATATTTCTAGATTAACTTCGAGTATTTAAATGAACAAAAAAATAATGAATGTGGTTATTTTCAAGGAATTCGTACTTTATTCTAAGGGCTATCAATATTGTTCTGCGCAATACCTATATAAATAAATTATTAACATATTGTTCCGGTAAAGAGTCAACATGTATAAACACAAACTGAAACAGATTAAGGTATTCATGGGATTTTATTCAAAAGTCTAAGTTTCTAAAAAATAAAATCTCTTTCTTTTACAAATAATTCTTACTTTTAAAATAATTTAAATCTTATTTTTTTGCCGATATTTTATTTTCCTGTTTGATATAGAGAACCTATAACATTTTTTTTATAAATAACATAACTAACGTTATGAAATCATATTTTATAGGAAATTTTTTTTCTTATTGAGAAAAAACACATGAAACTTACTTTGTATTAATTAAATCTCTTCGAATATTTTTCTGATTTCCATACTGAGTACGTATATTTGATTGATTTCTATAATCATCCACGTGGAAATTCATCACTTTTTAACTGTTCTTACAGCCTAGTACCTTCAAGTAAAGCAGCAACTTCTCAAAAGTAGATTCTGATTTATGTGATTTCCTAGCAATAAGGGTAAATAGATAATCATGCGAAACTTTATTGCCTGACAAGAATAATAGTTTATAACTTGAACAAATTTTAAAAATCACAGACGCGGTTCTGTGTTCTATCACAAAGCAAAAGTATTTAAAGATAATTTATTTTCGTGTTATTTACATTTAATCCTTGGTTACGTTCTGTTATGACGACAAAGATCAAATTAAAAATTCATACTTAATATGGTATCCTATTCACTAAACCTCATATGATGAATATAAGGCTTGTAAATTTATTAAAAAAGTGCCTCATTAAAAATGTTCCATGCGCATTTCTTTTGCATATAATACGGTAATTTGTATTGACAGGATACCTTATAGAACTAACAATGAAACTTACTGCTTATTTTAAGCATTCATTAAAAATATAAAGAGAAAATAATAATAATAGTGAAAACACCCTTTATACTACGCAAAATATCTGTAAATTATCTTTTCAAGTACAAAATTTAAAAATTCTGAGCTACGAAGCATAATTTTTTTCAATAAGATTTATTTGATGTACAGTTAAGTATATAAAACTTAAATTTCAAAGCGATACGATAATAAGAAATGCGCCCGGAGCAGTTTGAATATTTGTATGACATGAAAATTTTTATTTTGAGAAAGACACATTTAAAGTTATTGCTATTAGTAACCACATAATATCTAAACTAAATACAAATGCCTATAACTAGGAATGTAATCACAGAAATTAAGAAATCTTTTTGCAACACATTCCTACTCGTCCATAGATTTACGATTCTATAAAATAAAGAAATCGAATATTTGGACAAATTTCACAATTTTGAAAGTCCACTGTCCCCTTAACTATTAAAGAAACTATTGATATTTCAAGTGTCATGAAATATGGAATTGAAGCATTTATTATGTTCAAAAGAGATTCCCATGAACGATCCACTCGACCTTGCATGTCTAAAACGGATGAAAATGCGATACAGATTAACCACCGACTCGCTAGCCAGATGATAGCGGGAATGTTAAAATTTCCTTCCCCTGATCCTAAATATAATGTCGGGAAAAGGGGAAGTAAATCTAAAAGATATTTGACTCGTCGCAGAGATATAACTGAATGCACGAAGCCACAGTGCACTCTGTACGTGCATTCACAGTGCAACGGCTTCTCTCAAATATCATACGAAACAATAACTTTGAAATTTTACCGACCTTGCAGTACGTCAGAATTGTCGCATTCAAAAAGCAAGTCCGTTTCATTCATGAGTTTACTAGAGTGAAGAAGGGAAATGTGGAACAGACAGATTACCAGTTTCAACCAGTCAGAAATTAGAATGCTGCCCCATATGAATAAAGCTGTGAAGGGCTGAGAAAAGGGTAGGGTAAAGAGTTAAAAAGGATGTCGCCCTCACTTCGATCTTTCTCTGATCGAAGACGTTAAAGATAACGGATTTAGCACACTTGGATGAATATTCAAAATATTTTATGCAACATATTTGGATGAATATTCAGAAATTCTATTCATACGACTCATGAACAAACACAATACTAAAATTATCAACAGGACTTATGTACAATATTTACATTCACTAATCTCTTCCCCAGTCATATGACTCTGCCTGATAGAAAAAAAGGGTTTCTTCGGGTCACACTCCTACGCACTGTTCTCACACACTCTACAACCCAGAGCGTCCACCGTGAGTTTTCCCCTCATAGGACCCCCATGCCGTCGTCTCTTCTCTCTTAAAGATCTCCTGGCATGACAGTAAGATTATTTAAAATTAAACGTAAGATGTATTGTCAGTATCGACATTTATAGCTCACAACGTTCATTGAGATGAGAGTGCTGATAAAATCATTTCTTTCACGTAATTATTTTCAAATATGTAAACTGAAGCCGAAATGACTTATTTTTAATATGACAGTGTATTAAAATGTATATAACTTTCCCATCTCTTTAACTTTTCTTTTAACTTCCTCCGTTTTCAAACGTCAGAATAGATTTTTGTGGCCCCTTCCACAATCAATAAAGTCATCAAAGAAAAGGCACTTTACAAAAGATATATGTGTGCCTACTTGTGTGTATGGCTACTAAGGCCGTAGACTTAGAGATAGTGTCCGATTTATCGACAAAATCGCTAATAGCAACTTTAAAAGGTTCTTTTCCCATGGAGGGATGACTTTCATAATTTTTAGTGATAATGCCACATATTTTACTGGAGAAACTTCTGAACTCAAGCGTTTGTTGCAGCTGGTGGCCAGGAATGACGAAAAATTTGGCCAATTTTTGAACTTCTGAAAGATTTGATTGGAAATTTTTGCCAACCAGTTCTCCGAATTTTGGACGCCATTGCGAAGCTGGCGTGAAATCTTATAAATATCATTCCAAAAGGGTGGTGGTGGTGGTGGTGGGGATCTAAATTAACTCTTGAGGAATTCTTAACAGTAATGACTCAAATTGATGGGATTCTGAATTCGTGGCCACTTTGTCCGCTCTCTCTTGATTCGGAAAGTGTTGAGGTGCTTACGCCTGGTCACTTCTCAATCAGCAGGCATATAACTGCTATGGTCGAGCCAAATTTGTGCAACAAAAGAGAAAACTTGTATAGTAGATGGCAACGCGTTTAGAGGATGGTCCAGACAATTTCGAAGAAGTGGCGGAATAGTTATCTGACCCATGTGCAAAATAGACATAAATGGCTATTTGCTAAGGACAATATTTTGCAAGGTACTTTAGTCTTGTTAAAAGACAATCAATTGCCCGTGTGCAAATGCTGCGTTGGAAGAATTATAAAAACTATCCATGGTACGGATGGAAAAGTGATGGTTGTGCTCATTGAATCCCAAACTCGTCCATTTAAAAGGTCCAAATCCAACATTAGTATTTTACCTATGTCTAATGATTAAATTTATTGTGAATAGCCCATGTATTTTTGCAATGTGTGAGGTTTATAAGTATAATTTGCAACTTTCAATGTGCACTGTTGACATGTGAACGCGGGGGAATGTTCCCGCCTGCGCATGTGTATTGAGCTGCGCCCTCTGTTGAGAGGAGTTGATTGTGAAATGTATGATATCTCGAGAAAGAAAATATTTAATCTGTCGTGCCACCATGGTTTTTGTTCTCAACTTTGGATAAGTTCCATTACTATAAGTTGTGAAATAGCCACCAGAGAAATATGAGGGTTTTTATATAGTGTTGAAATATATCATAATCAAGAACTTAATAGAACTCTTTTTGTCTTCTGATTGAATTAAGGTCAGTTGGTGTAACTGGGCCCATGGGGTAACTCGGCCATCCCCTCCCAAATTTTTCCTTTGCATATCAGGGGGGAACTCCACTCTATTGTGGCAACACTGGTAAGCAGAATTCAACAAAACAACAGCCATTTGGTAACCAGCTTGGTTGAAGAATGTTTTATGATTGCTAATTTTTTTTATTTGTCATCACAAAACTTTCTACAATCTTTCTACAACGGTGGTTTGAATAATTTTTATAAGTCTATTTTTATCTCTTAAAAATTAAATGTAAGAAATCATAGATCAGTTAATGTCAAAATAACCTTATGTGTAGTGTTCTAACCTATCCTGATTGTTAAAAGTCTGTGGGGGGATATGACACAGTTCCCAGTTGCCCCATTAGATTTAGTGATTTGGGGCAACTGGGCCATACCTTCTGGGGAACTGGGTCCAGGAATGGCCCAGTTATCCCACACTGATTCACTTTTCCTTATATTAATTAATAATAACCTTACTTAAGAAACTGAACTAATTAAGTCATGTTAATAAGTTGCAATAAAATCAATCACGACGTAGGCCTTTAACACTCCGTTGGGCGCGTCTCGAAACTTACGTCATCGGGAGCGGTGTATCTGTCAGATACATCTCTGTTTTATGTGTTTTCTGCTAATTTGTATTACTTTAAATCTTATATGTTTATTCTTTTTAAGTCCAGGCTTTTACACAAGGACCTTTTTTTAGTTTTTTTTATTTGTTTACATTTTTTATTTTTCACAAAACACCAGGTAATAGAAGTAAACCGATAAAGGCTTTTATTTCAATATTATCTGTTAGTCTTGAATCTCTTTCTCTACTACATAAATTAGAAACTGCAGAAACGTATTATTTTGTGCATTTCACAAGTATTTCCAATATTTCGTCACAAAAAAACAGTTCCAAGAGCCGTATATAGATTTTATATCATTCGCACTTCCGATTACTCCACGTAATTTTTTGATAATATTCTGCGATCTACCTATGACATTTTTTCTTCCGATCCATTTTGTCCATTTAGTACTATTGTCTTTTCCTACATAAAAATCATCATTATTAGCATCATCATCAAGTTCTGAGTCATTATAATCATTCTCACTGCTATCAGAATCAACTTCACATGCTTCTAAAATATCTTCTTCGTCATCATCACTTTCATCAAATTCTTCAGCATTTAATTCCTCATTTCCATCACTAAATAAAATACTATGAACTAGCTCAAGGTCTTTTTTAATTATTGAAATCTAAAAAGCGGTTGGCACTCATCTTGGGAAAAGATAAAGCAAAAACTTACAGGGAATCTTAATACTTCTGTAATGCTTCAAGAGACAAACGTTATCAGGCGCGTGTATCTAACAGATACAAAATTTCAAATGATCTTCAAAACGGGAAATACTACTACACGGAACTGGTCGTTACTGCATTCCAAAGAAGCACGTGGTCAGATGGACAGATACTGATAAGTTCAAGGTCGTAAGATCAAGGTTTAGGGGAGAAAAGCAGAGATATTGACACACGTGTATCTGTCAGATCAACGCGCCCGATAAAGTGTTAAAGATAGAATGTTGTTGGAGAAATTTATACTTTTAAAGGTTGTGAGAGTTCAAACATGTTTTTTTTCTTGCAACTCACCCAAGACTTGCGTCATATTTACAAAGAAAAAAGACAGGAATAAAAGAGTTTGGAAGATTTGGCTTTGCAAGAAAAAAATTAAAAAGTAGAAGAAAAACTGCTAAAAATGAAAAAAGATCACATTGTGAAGAAAAAAACTTAAAGACAAACTTGAAAGTAAAAAGAGAAAGAGAACCAGCAAACCGAAGATGCAATGCGCGGATAAACAATAGAAAAAGAAAAGAAAGATTGGATTGAAACTACTGATTTTAGTAGCTTTAGAAAATCCATTGCCTTCAACTTCTGGGGTCTGCAAATTTAAAAAGGTGAATCCTGCAGTGAGTTCAGACTCTGATGATAATGGCTCAACAGGTATGAGCATTGCGGACTGTGAATCAGACGAAGTTGTACCTGGTATTTCTGTTATCAAAGGACCATGCTATTCTATAGTATAATGGAACAAAATATCCTGGACAGGGTTTAGATTTAAATAGTGACCAAGTAAAAATAAAACACATGAAAAGTGCTGGTTTAACTTACTGGTGATGGGAAGAGGAGGACATTTTGTGGTATGAAGAAGATATTTTAAGATTGATTAGATTCCAATCTCCATGTACAAACGTAGAATTTTCAGTGTTTCAGAGTTAAAAGGTTGTAGATTTAAGTATGAGTAAGTTTAACTATTATAAGTGAAGTATTTAAGTCCCTCATTTGTGTTCTTTTTCACATAAGCTTACTACACGTTAAGTTATTACAAAAACGTTTTTTTGAAAGGGACACATTAATTCGCCCATTAACTCATTCATTAACTCAAGGCTTATTCAACTCAAATTAATATTGAATTTTTCAAGAGAAAATATCGTTACAGCTACTAACTAAGCTAGAAAGTATGTTTGTACTTCTGAAAATATGTTTGTGATCAATTCCCTTGTGTTTTTAATCAATTTGTGTGTTATTTTTTTCCGGTGTTCGCAACAATCTAACTTAAACAAATTGGTAATTGCTTTCAAAAATTATTTTTAAATGGGGGTAGATTTTTTTTTCTTTCTAGATATATAAGTATTGGACCCAGTTACCCTGTCATAGATTCTGCTGTTTATTATGAGCAATAGACCACTTAACCCAATCATCAAGGGAACAGGGCCCATCTTAATTTGAAAATGTGTACAATATTTATATATATATAATATATATATATATATATATATATATATATATATATATATATATCGTAACGAGGAATTAGTTCCAGAAATAATTAATTTGGTTTAGCTGGTAACGCACGTTAAATTAATATAAAATATCTAATTCTGAATAGTTGATCCTTAAAATAAAATAGTGTAATTTCTATACTGTTCCCTCGACGTGTGTATTCTTGAGAATTTAGCCGTTGCCCATTTAAACCGTAAAAGCTTCAACCGCAATTTGCTTAGCCAGGTGTTAGTCTCAGGATTCCCTTGTTAAGTTTGTCTAAAATGCACATTTTATGGCTGGTAATTGCAGGGTGTGTCTTGTGAACATCCAACTAGCCTTTCGTCCACGCATGCCTTTTTACGTTTGCTCCCTAAATTGGACCATAAAATCGGTTTAAGGTAGAGATAAACGTTGTGTCTCATGCCCCCCTTTGTTCGAAAGATTCTTTCCACGAATGAACTTGGCGTCAGCTTGGCGTGAAAGCGATCTCCGAGTAGGCCTTTCTCCCCTGATTCGACCAATCGAGCAGAAGCGCAAAGTTAGTAATATCGGGGCTAAACCATTCATGGGCCTCAATTTTGCGGTGCGCTAGACTTTTTCTCCTCTTGGCGAGGTTTCGGCAAGGCCGGGTTCCTTTTGTTGGCCATTAAGCACTCGCGTTGTTTTTACGGTCTATTTTCGTCAATGCTAAGGTAATATTGCGTACGCCTTGGACGTGTGTCCGCTTTTTGTTTAATTGGCCCATTTCTCGCTATTTTAAACGTCGATTTCCGCGTTTTTGCACGCTCGTCCAGTGATGAAAAAGAATTAGTAGAGAGCCATTTTTTTGAGAGAGAGTTCACTCTAATATTTTTGCGTTTAAGCACCCCATCAGTTTTGGCTCTGCCAGTTCTGTTTCTTGGGGCCCCTTTCTTTATATATATTCAACTTGCAATGTTTGATAGTTATGCTTCTGACTTTTGACCGGAACGGTCACCATTAATTTTGAGCTCATGTTGACTCAAGCTCACCTTCTATTTGTATATAGAACATTTTCCTAAGTTGTACTCAAGTAATAGATTAATTCATTTCTGATGAAGAATATATGATTTTTTTGTAACAAAGCTTTGGTTTCATGCTTAGTTTTTTATGGCTCCTGCATACGCATTCCCAACCGGCATGTTGACAGTGTCATTTCCTGAGGTTATTAACAAAGCCTACTCCACTACACTCCTGCAACGATCTGGCCGATAGTAAGTTTGTAATTTTTCATCCGACGGAGGGAAGGATATCATCGAGGAACCATCATCTAGGACATTTGCTGTTTTGTTACTGCAGAACGTTTAGGACTGCTACAGTTCTGATCTAGAATCTACATTCCAGTTCACCTATCACGATCCTAGTTAACTTTTAGCCTCCTCCTTCCCGGAGAACTTTCTCATCCCTTCAGCGAACTGTTCTATTTCCTTCACTACAATAGATAGATGCAGAGAACCTTTTTTTAATCACCGTCTTCACGTTAGCGAACAGCTACATATTTACCCCTTTACTGGAGAGACTGTACCTCCATCTTTATCTACATTATATATATATATATATATATATATATATATATATATATATATATATATATATATATATATATATATATATTTATTTATATATATATATATATATATAGACTGCTGGCCACTGTAAATGCAACACCCTGAAGGATACATGCAAATAACATGAAATTTACAACATGCATTAGCGGAGGTGAGATATACAAATGATTAGAATTCCAGCGTAGACGCACATCACGCGCGCCTGTGGCGCCACTTCAAATCGCTATTTAAGGATTAGAGATTTCGACGATTTCAAGTACGGCAATTGTGTTTTTCTTGTGGTTTTTTAAAAAAAAACGATCAATTTTGCCTCGTTGAAAACAGCGATCATCTTTTGATCAAGTATCGGAGTTCGACAGAGGAAAGATAGTGGCCTACCGAGATTGTGGATTATCTTTCAGGGAAATCGGTAGTCGTGTTGGACGAAACCAAACAACTGTAATGCGGATATGTGATCGTTGGATGCAGGAGGGTACGACGGACCGGCGTGTTCGATCGCATCCACCTCAGCGCACCACTTCACGTGATGACAGGCAAATTGTGTGCATGGCAGTGACGGATTGCTCAGTCACACCACGAACCATAGCACAGCACATGCAGTCTGTAACGCATCATCCAGTGTCTGCGCGTACAATTCGACGCCGTTTACAGCAGAGTTTTCTGTCCGCAAGACGTCCATTCCTTTGTCTACCCTTGACGCAGAACCACAGACGTCTCCGCCGCCAATGGTGCGATGACAGAAGGATGTGGACGGCAGATTAGAATGAAAATGTCTTTACTGACGAGTCACGCTTCTGTCTGCAGCACCACGATGGTCGCATTCGAGTCTGGAGACACCGTGAAGAGAGGATGCTGAACAGCTGCGTTATGCACCGCCACACTGGTCCTGCACCGGGTATTATGGTATGGGGCGGTATTGGATATCACTCTCGCACTCCTCTAGTACGCATTCCCGGTACTGTAAACAGCCAGCGCTACATCTCCGAGGTGTTGGAGCCAGTTGTTCTTCCTTACCTTCAGGGCTTGCCCAGAGCCATATTCCAACAGGATAATGCGCGACCACACGTGGCACGCATTGTCCAACGGTTCTTCGTCAATCGCCAGATTGAATTGCTTCCCTGGCCGCCTCGCTCTCCGGATCTTTCGCCGATAGAAAACATGTGGTCCATGGTAGCTCTACGATTGACCCAGATTCCATCCCCAGCTGCCACAGCAGATCAACTTTGGCAACGTGTGGAAGCTGCTTGGTCTGCTGTACCCCAAGAACTCATCCAAAGTCTCTTTGAATCAATGCCGAGGCGTGTGGCAGCGGTGATCTCCAACAATGGCGGCTACTCTGGCTACTGATTTTGGCAGGAACCACACTTCACAGAAGTCTATAAATTTAATCATTTGATACTTAGTAAACATGTTATCTACAAAATAAATTTTGTTGTGATATTTCTTGTCTTTCTTGGTGTTGCAATTTGGGTGGGAAGCAGTGTATATATATATATAAATATATATATTTATATATATATATATATATATATATATATATATATATATATATATATATATATATATATATATATATATATATATATATATATATATATATATATATATATGCACGCCGGTCCGTTGTACCCTAATGCATCCAACGATCATATATCCGCATTACAGTTGTTTGGTTTCGTCCAACACGACTACCGAATTCCCTGAAAGATAATCCACAATCTCGGTAGTCCACTATACTTCCTCTGTCGAACTCGGATACTTGATCAAAAGATGATCGCTGTTTTCGACGAGGCATAATTGATCGTTTTTTTTTAAAAAACAGAAGAAAAACACAATTGCCGAACTTGAAATCGTCGAAATCTCCAAGCCTTAAATAGCGCTTTGAAGTGGCGCAACAGGTGCGGGTGATGTGCGTCTGCGCTGAAATTCTAATCATTTGCATATCTCACCTCCTCAAATGCATGTTGTAAATTTCCTGTTATTTGCATGTTTCCTTCAGGGTGTTAACTCACTTCAGGGTGTCCTTCAGGGTGTTACAGTGGCCAGCAGTGTATATATATATACAGTGTATATATATATATATATATATATATATATATATATATATATATATATATATATATATATATAATAAAAACCAATATCATAGCTTAACCAAATTCACTAAGACTTACTAAAATACATGTAATACAAAGATTTTTTAAAATTATACATATTAGTATAATTTTAATGTGTTAAAAGTATAGTATATAAGAAAGTTGCAAATCTATGGCCCAATTACCCCAACTTACCTTACTACAGGGTGGCTAATAAATACTGTAACACTCCAAAAAATAAGAGTTAATTTTAATCGTTTGGAAAAACAATTTATCTATCTATTTGTGTGATTGGCAACTTTTTGTAAACGCAGACGATTTTTGTTTAAAGTAAAACATGTAGAATATTTTTAAAGATGGAAGCCAAAAGGTTAATGGTTAAACAGCTTTTTGATCGCGGATTTTCTGCAGGTAAAATATTTAAGCAATTAAAATGCCTTGGTTTTAATAGGACGTTTATATATAGGACTATAAATCGATTATTGGATACGAATAGCTGTAAAGATCGACCAAGGTTCGGTCGTCCACGCACTGTTCGTACAAAAGAATGTATCAAAAGAATTCGTGAAAATATACGAAGAAATCCACAACGTTCTGCAAATAAAATGGCTGCAGAAGAGAACACCAGTCGCAGAACTATGCAACTTATCATAAATGAAGACCTGGGTTTTCGCCCTTATCGCAAAAGAAAAGTTCAAGGTTTGACTACTGCACAAATAGTAAAAAGGTTACAAAGATGTAAGAAATTGCTGAACCGGCACGGTGGCAAAAGTGTTGAAAAAATAATTTTCTCTGATGAGAAGCTGTTTTGTACAGAACAAAGTTATAATGCTAAAAATGGTGTTGTATATTCAGCAACCTTCGAGGATATACCTGAAAATCTTTGAACTGTTAAACGCTTTCAGAACAAGAATTCTGTTATGGTTTGGGCTGCAGTGTCACACAATGGAAAACTGCCTCTGAAATTCATCGATAAAGGGGTAAAAATCAATGCTGAATATTACAAACAGGAAGTATTGGCTACACGTTTATTACCACATGCTAACAGATTGTATCCCAAAAAGAATTGGATATTTCAGCAAGATTCTGCACCGTCCCACCGATCCAAAACAACACAGGAATGGCTCCATGCCAATTGCCCGAAGTTTATCAAGCAAGAAGATTGGCCACCTTCTTCACCAGATCTAAATCCTTTAGACTATTGCATTTGGGGGATTTTAGAGTCTAAAGTTAATGCTAAGCAGCACAGAAGTTTGGACTCCCTCAAAGCTTCCATACGGAGTGAATGGGACAAATTACCTCATAAAATGATTCGTGCCGCAATAGGACAGTGGCGTAAGAGATTATCTTTAGTAATCGATAAAGATGGCGGTCGATTCAAGTAAAATTATTTCATGGTAAACTTTCATGTATAATGTTCATAATATTGTTGTATTTTCCATTTTCTATTTCATCTGTGTGTAATTAAATGATTCGATATTTGTCACAGTATTTATTAGCCACCCTGTAGATGTGTGAAATGCGGAAATCTGTACTGTGCAGTAATCAAGTGATTGTGTACACCTGTAAATAAAGGGAAATAAACTACTCTGGGAAAATGTCATAGAGATTTAGAGAGATTTTTTTAAAATCTGCTATTGGTATATTTGTAAATAAGTTCTCAAAAGCATACGTGTGAACTGAATAATTACTGAATGTTATTTATAAATTCGTTACCCAGGCTCTACACAAGTTCCATAGTATTGTAAATTATCCAGAATGAACTATTTTTGTATTTATATTTTAATTTACACCGCTGGCCATTAAAACTGGCCACTGCTGGCCATGAATGAGGGATGAAACAAACGTCAAATTCGCATGAAAGGAAGACAATTCTGGGATATTCTAATGATTAGCATTTAAACGCAACCGAAGGAGGAAAAAGGGAGAAAGAGTATCTCAAACAGTGTATAAATGGAAAGTTATGCAGCGGTTTTCTCATTCGGAAATCGCATTTGAATGTTGGTTGTTTGCGAGTAGATCGGGTAATGCCTCATATAAGAAGAAGAAACGACTGCCAAAACGTGTCAAAATTCGATAGCAGCAGGATCGGCGCCTATCGAGAGTGTGGATTACCGTTCGGCAATATTGCTACTCGCATTGGTCGGAAACCAACGACAGTCATGCGAATATGGAATCGATGGGTTAAGGAAGGGTCATAGTGATATCCATGCAGGATCTAAACGATATCCCGTCGCTAACACCCGAGAGGACAGACATGTGGTCCGATCGGCCTTGCAGGATCGTACAGCCACACCACAGACCTTGAGTCAAGAATTAGGCTTATCTGAAGCACGACAAATATCCGGAGGAAAAGTGAAACGACATCTCGAGCAGCACGGACTGTCTGCACGGCGACCATTATTGTGGCTTCCTTTGACACTGCAACATAGAGACGGTCGACGACAGAGGTGCGTCCAACGACAAAACTAGATACCTGAGTGGCAGCATGTCATATTTTCAGACGAGTTCCGGTTTTGCGTTCAGCGTCATGATGGACGTATCCGTGTCTGGATGCAACGAGTAGAACGCACGTGACCTGATTGTATTCGATATCGTCTTACGGGAAAATGCATCTTGTGTGATGGAATGGGAACCCATTGGGTACACGACACTAACACATCTTGTTCGCGTTGTCGGTAATCTGAACAGTCAGCGTTGCATTTTTCAGATCTTAAGGCCGTCGCCTGTGACCTATCTTTAAGGCATCCGATACATCATCTTTCGACAAGATAACGCAAGACCGCATGTTGCCCGTCTTGGTCCTGACCTACCTCAAAACAGAGGGTGTTCGACTGTTGCCCTGTCCACCACGTTCTCCAGATCTCTCACCCATTGAAAAATTCTCGTCATGGGTTGCTGAGAGACTGGGCAACCACCGCTATCGAGCCACTTCGATTGATGAAGTGTGGCATAAAATGGAATCCAAGCCCAGTTCGATCAATCCCAGGAATATCCAAGCCCAGTTCGACTCAATGCCTAACCGGGTTAGAGCCCTTATATTTGCCAGAGGCAGCAGCTGTGTGTAGTACTAATTTCGGATCATGTAAACCCTTAAATTGCCCACACATTTAATCATATTTTCTTCCTACTATGCTGATGCGGGCAATAAGAAAGGTTTTGTTATTTGCTTTCCTTCCTGGTGTTGCAATTTGAATGGCCAGCAGTGAATTTAGAATCTTTTTTAGGAACTTTTATAACCTGAGATTGAAATTATTGCCAATCCTCCTTACATAGCTGCATATAAAACGAAATCTTACAGGATTTTTATGAAATTCTGGTGTGCAAAAGAAATAGGGAAGAGTTCTATCAGAAACGGGAATACCATTTTTTCTTGCGAGCACACTAAATATTTTAAATCATACATTACTATGTTGACCTTATAATTTTTTACGTATTACTATCGCTAGGTTCCACTTTAATTGTTTTTATAAAATATTGTTTTCAAATTACTGAAAAATTGGACCCTTCTTTATCTATTGGCCAAAAAACAATTTTTATCTTAATATCTTAACCTCTTGACCAGCCCCTCCATTTCAGTGATGATATACACTGAAGTGCCACTGAATTAGGGATAGCAAAGTCTATGCAAATTGTGTAGCGCTGCGCAACATGTTTCGCAAGTGAGGGCTCTGTGGTAACTGCATATATAGCGCATAATGTGGTTGTTCTGAATTAGTTGTTGGAATTGCCATTATGGGTAAACTGCCTGATTTAGACGCCTTCGATCGCGGACAAATCGTAGGTGCGCGACGCATGGGCCATTCAATTTCCGAAATCGTCAGACAGCTAGGATTTTCAAGGTCGACAGTGTCAAGAGTATACCAAGAATACATGGATGGTGGAAAAAAACTAGCGATCGGTCAAACTGCAAAGGACAATTAGTCTTGACAGCGCGTGGTGAGAGAAGGCTCAGGCGTATTGTACGTAGCCAGCGAAGCCAAACATTAGCTCAAATTACCACCCAGTTTAATGACGGTGCCTGTCGTACAGTCAGTAAACGGACTGTGCAACGCTCGCTTCACCGTATGGGTTTCTGGAGCCGTCGACTTACGAGAGTATCATTGCTCTATACTCGCCATCGGGCTGCACGTCTTGCCTGGGCAAGAGAGCACAGTGACTGGAGTGTAGAGGACTGGAAACGAGTACCATGGAGTGATGAGTCTCGATTCCGAATACTTAACGAAGACGGGAGGCTGAGAATATGGCGTCAGGCTCATGAAGCCATGGATCCTGCATGCCTGTCTGGAACTGTACAAGGGCATGGTAGCTCAATCATGGTCTCGAGTGTTTTTTCGTGGAACAGTTTGGGATCTTTGGTGCGTGTACCAACCTCCCTCTATGCAATTCAGTACGTAGAGTTGCTGTGTGATCACCTCCATCCGTTTATGCTGTTCTGTTATCCGTACGGTAATGGAGTTTTCCAGCAAGACAACTGTACCTCTCACAAGTCTCGGTTGGCTACTGGCTGGTTGGATGAGCATTCCTCTGACTTCTCTGTCATGAATCGGCCACCTAGAAGCCCAGACTTAAATCCTATTGAGCATCTTTGGGATGTTTTGGAACAATGCGTGAAAGGCCATCACACAGCACCAAAGAACCTTACTGAATTATGGACAGCTTTAGCCAATATTTGGCAAGCTGTCCAGAAACTTGATGAATCTATGCCTCGTCGTGTGGCAGCCGTTATCAAGGCTAGAGGAGGCCAAACTAGTTACTAGGTAGGTATCCCTAATTCAATGGCACTTCAGTGTATAATCTATTCATAATTCTGTGCTTGCAGTGTAAAGAGTGTCAAGTCCAAAATCATAGTTTTGAGAAAAACGGGATTAAAAAAAAAACGGCTCTCGCAAAGTCATTTTTTAAAGTTTAATTTTTAATTATTTTTTTTAGTAAATTTTTCCTATTTTATTTTTGTTGAGTAAAAAGTGTTAAGTCCTTGATTGGGGACATAACCCCTTTAACACTAATATGTTTCTGTTCTGTTTCACATATTCCATATATTTCCTCATGAATAAAAATATTTAGGGGTGGAATTGGGCTTAGCTTTCTGTATCCTGCAAGAGCCAAGGATTTTTCAAACATGCCTGGTTTGATAACTCATTTTTGCTCATTTTGGACTTAACACCCTTTGCACAACAAACACAGAATTGATATAATGTTGAAGAAAATCCTAAAAATAAACTAAAATTATTCTTTTCCACTCGCGTAACATAACTAAAGGTGTATCATATCTATAGCTCAGGTTCAAAATATAATTGTCCAGATCCTCTTTGAAAACGTCACATGCTGTTTCAAATTTGATTATTTTATTTGATCTAAATTTTGCATCCAGAAGTAAGTATGACCGAATAACATCTATATATTTAAGTTGCGACACCGATTCTTTGGGCTGTCTGAGAGAAAACTACTGCATCCATTTATTTCATTTCGTTCTTAAGCAAAAGATTTTAATCTATAGATGTGTCAAAATTTGATTTTGTAACCGCAATCTCTATTAATTAGCGGTAATTTATAGTCAAAAATTGCTATCTGAGCGTGTGCAGTGACATGTATAAATATGGGTTTAGTTACTAACCACGAGGCTGTATAAACACGTTAATCTGTTTATTCCGAGGAATCTCTCTAGCTCTCTCCCTGCCATTTTTATTTTTAATTAAGGTTGTGAGATATAGAACTAAACCTGATGGAAAATGTTTATTTTGGACTTTTGAGTAACCATATTTATTTTTATTGGGTTCAATAGTAATTTTTTTAAGTGTAGTTCACTATTCTTAATCCTTAACTGGTAACACACATATTTTGTTCGTTGCAAGTAACATAAGTCTGTGAGACATGTACATAACAAAAATTTATTTTAGAGGTGCAAATTTAATAAAACTTCATATAAATTAACTAAATGTTTTTAATTGATTGTTCACAATACAATTAAAATTAAATGATACATACAGTTAAAATAATACAATTAAAATACTATTAAAATTGGCATCACGCAAAAAAAAAATTTCTTTTTTACTCCAGAAGCACAAGAATTGCACACTTCTTTCGAGCACACTAGGCAACATGGATTTTCACATTTTATACATTTGTATGCAGTTTGAATCCTTTTTAGATAAGGATAATATTGGCACTTTTTCTCTTGGGAAGCTTATCAGAAATTTCTTGAGAGGCGCTATGCGTTTCTTCAGGTTCTCCCAGAATGTCTCGTGCTATTTTTTAGTTCATCCGGACGGTTTGGGATGGACAACCGAAGTTGCACTTCTTTTTTAACACACTGTTTACTAGTGAATTTATAAAGTCAAAAAGTGTCATTACAGGCGTCTCATAATTGCCCATATAGATAATGCCAGAATTTACAAGACTAACCGCTATCATATTGTAAAATATTGTCAGGGGCCATCGTCTCGACCTTCTATTCGGAGAATAGTTTGCGTTAATTTTGTGTAAATTATCCTCTCCTGATTTTGTTGAATTGTAAAAACTTATTATTTCTGGTTTATTACTGGATTGGTCGGTAAATTTTGAGTTATGCATGGAGAATATCAAATTGACGGCTTTATTTTTTTTTGTCATTAAATGCCCATCACTAGTTGGGCCAGGAACAACCTCTTCCACTGAATTTCCCCCGACCCTTTCATTTGCCTCATCCCCAATGTTTTTCTCGTCTAATTCAGACTCAGTGTCATAATCAGAATGTTCTATTTCATCCCCGGCATTCTAGGAATTATCAGAATCAAATTCTTCATCACTCCGCTCAATCTCTTCTTCAGGAAGAGCATCCATATACATAATTTTTTTTCTCTTAGCAGAAAATATACCTGCTATGCTGAAAAGTAAAACTAGATGTATACGAAATTAATTAAATAAATAAATAAATAAATATTGGTGCAAAATTATGTCAAGAATCTGTTTGTAAATATTTTTTTCAGCAAAAAAAAAATTCTCGGAGATGGAGAGAAAAGAGAAAGGAAAAAATGGATGCAATCAATGAAATATCATTTGAAAATCTTTTGAATATAATTACATTGATCTTGCATGTAATCTATCAAGAACATAAATCAATAAATTAGTTTAAAGTTTAACGCAGGCTCTGCGTTTAAATTTTTAAAACCCGCAGCGAACAACGATGGAGGATCAAGCGCAAACGATATATAATTAATTATATGACTTGATAGGTGATGACATCTATTTATTTTTTAAAAATTATTTGATCCCAATTAAAGTAAATTCAATTCGTCACACAGACAGACAGACAGACATACACACACAGACAGACACACACAGACACAGACACAGACACACGGACACACACACACATACACACATATATTGTATTTCGACAAGTACAGGGGCTTAATTTTAAAATTCATATACAAATACGCATTACAACATTAAAATCTGTATTTTGTTTTCTATACATTAAAATCAAAATTACCGATATCTAAAGTGTTTTTGTCTGTAAATCAATGTATCTAAAAAGGCACAAATCAAGTTTCGAGTTAAAATGTCCCTCTAACACGAATAAATACTGAATTTAACGATTTTCGGTAAAAGCGAGACATGGGTTGCCTAGTAATGATTATTTAAACTACGTTTCATAATTCTATGTTCTTGTTTCACTGGATAACAAATAAAGAAAGTATATCTAAATATAGGTGATTTTTTACGGAAAAATTTCTATTATCTACAAAAATTTAATAGAAACAAAGATCTAGTAGAAGCATATTATGTTGTCGTATTTTAACTAAAAGTTTAAATGTGTAAGTGCTGCTTCAAATGTTTCTGACAGTGAGCAACTCATTTCCATTTATTCTAAAAATTTCAGTTCAGAAACCTCCCGGGAAAAATGATAAAACAGATAAGGGATTGTAAATTATTGTGAATTTTTGCATTCGAACTGTTTGGCGAGAAACTTTAATTTCCCATATTAGTTGGAAGTTAACGTATGTTTCAGAATTAATCGAAAATTGTTTAATGGTGTGATATAAATTAACTAGTTTAGGAACTTTTTTTGACTAACTTTGCTTAGATATCATTCCGATTGCCACAAAAATCTGACATTTTCACGCCAGCGAAACGGCATTAATACATTTATTTTATAAAATATTTATTTTTGTTTTTTTGTTTAATGTAGTTTTTTTCCCTTTGCCAATCTTGACACAATTTAGCCCATTTCAAAGAAAAAATGTGTCCACTAATAGGGGAGGAGAGTACACTCTGAATAATTTTTAATCTGCTGCACGAACTTTGGAATGCGAAGAAAAACTCTTCTTTATCAAAACGATCTTGGTATGTTGAAGTTATTGAGAATTTTCCTTTAGAGAATATCGATTATAATGGTTCTTCAGTTCATCGGTTTCGAGTTCTAAAATTTTCCATTTCTAGAATGACCTAGAAGGTCTTTGAGGTTAAATAAGCATGCCGAACTAATCTGCAAAATTTCAGTCAATTATTTCTCAGTCGAAGCTCGGCTGCTGTAGGAAAATTAAAGGTCTGCTATTGTACCTGTGTGTATACTGTGTAAATTCTTAAAACTTTTGCTTAACGTCACCAGTCCTAAGGATTGTCGTAACCCTAAGTGATTGTTCGTAAGCCTCCCGAAGGGCGACAAACTGGGGGGAGAGCTTGTAACTTCTCTCAACCTCTCCAACATCACAGGAGACTTTCCGCTCTACAGATTTTACGTACCTATTATCCAGCCTAAACTCGAGGATATTCAATGGCGTTCGTCGGTTCCGACAACTTCCGAAAGGCAACTAGATGCAAACGGACTACCTCGGGCCCATTACTGTTTGTCATATTGATGAAAAGCAAAGAAGCTGTTATCAGTCGGCGTCATTCACAAATGCCGACGAACGATCATATTCGCATCGTTCATATCGATCATATTCGCGTCAACCGACATTCGCATCGGTTTAATTTTTTGAAGAGCTACGGGCATAGGAAAGAACGGACAAAGAACGAAAAGGACGAAATGAAACGAGTATCTGAAGAAATAAGCTTTGAGAGTATTTTGAATCACATAAACGCTTGCGGCTGTTTTTATCTGTCACGACAAAGGAGATTCAAAATTAAATCACAATATTACATCAAAATTAAAAGATGCAAAATTAGATGCAAAATGAGCTAAATCATCTTTTTCTATCTCCATGTTTTTTTTCATATTTAACTAAAAAATTTTCATTACTGTCTAGTGATCGTTATTACTCTTAAAGTGTTTTGAAGTTTTAAATTCCTCTAAATGTTAATGTGAAATATCATTTTCAAACTCCTATAGGAATTGCCTGAGAAATTATGGACAAAAAAAATAACTGTATTAAAAAAAATCAAAAGCTTCTGGACTGCGGTGCGATCGAGGAACTGTTAGAGTTCTTGCCGTAGAATCCCATGGCTTGGCATGGATGATGGTTTAGATTGCAGTTGTTGTTGTTACTAATGTCCTCTGGCCGAATAAATCTGTCCTGCACTAACAAACTGGTGCACTGGGGGGGGGGGTTGTTAAATGGATCACCGTGACCTGATGTATAAGTGTCTCATAGAGTTGATCATGAATGGAGAAGTGGCTTATATTTACATCTAGTTTAATATGCGCTATATACAGTAATCATAATATACAGTTCTTCCATAGAACTCTCATAACATAGATTAGAGAAAGCGGGAAAATAACACAGTCCAAACTGAGACCTCAAGTCTCCTAGATTCCCCCGCTTCTCTCAGTACGTTAACACATCATCAACACTCAGTCTATTCTGCTCCCCGCCTCGTTCTGTCTTGTTCATATTTTCCCCACTTGGAAAATGCTTGTAAGTTCTACCGCACCACGTGTAGTACTCTGCACGCTGAGCAGGAGTCAACTTTTCAATCCTTTTGAAGGCGAAAACTCAACGGTATAGGTGTTAAAAGGCTCATTCAAACCTCGCCACCTATGTGGGATCCTTTGAGTTTATAAATGATCTTGTCGACCAATCTTAACTTCGTCACATCTTTCCTAATTAAGAATGTTAGGAGCGAGTCTGACAAAGAAGTTCTCCGAGCATCTAATAAATCGCTAATTATTTATTTTTCTGACAGAGTTACAGTGATCCATAAACTTTTCTTGAGGATTGTGAACTTCCATCTTTTTACATACACTACACACATGTTCACTATACACATGACGGCCTGATTCAGATCGTAGTGGTTGGCTCGCTGTGATTCGGCACTAAGTATGGTGTCTGTAGGGTATGTGGTGCACCCATTAAAAGAAATCGAGAAATCGTGCTATGATTGTGTGAAAGATAAAGGACCTGCTATATTGAAACAACACACGTTTCAAGACTGTTACTGAAATTGGTAGTTATTCTAGCAGTATCCGCCTTGGAGTATAGATCCCACAGCGACAATCCATGTTCATTCGGGTGTTATTTACACGTGTATAGGAAGAAAATATAATTATGATTTCCGTAGCAATCAACATTTTACCATAAAAGTTCATATTCGAATGAATTCTGTGTAAAACAATAGGGAAATCAGCAACTGAAAGAGTATCACGAACGATTCGAGTCTATTTTAAGTTGCTCATTTTAAAATTTTAATGGCCTTTTGAGCTCATAATACACTAATTAATTTTCTTTTAAAAGTATAAAATTTATAAATTATTAGGAATGAAATTAAAGGATATATATTCGATATCTCGTCTGATATGACGTAAAAAACTGATAAAAATTTCTTTTTACTGAGTTGAAAAAATTTGTTACCAGTGGTCGGCTGGTATAATTTAGAAGATGCCTGAAATTTATCGGTTTTCTCGTGCAAACATCATTATTACTAATGTTAGCATCTGAGTTGAAAAAATATTAAATGCCATTTAATTTAGATTTTAAAAGCAAAAAGTGTATCTCTAAAAATTGTATGCTTGTTGCAGCAGGCAGGTTTCAAAATCTAGATCCAAATAATTTGCTACCACTTACCAGCTGTCGATTTCAGTTGCAGGTCAAGCTTTTGTTCATCGATAAATATAACCATTTTATTCATAGGTAAATTGAGATCACACACAAGAATGACACGATGCGCACTCTTCTTTTCTAAAACACAAACTATATTACACAAACTATATACATGATACAATATCTGCCACACAAGCGCGGGTTTTCTTTTGTGCGCGCACTCCATCACAATTTTTGTTTGACTGTGTTCTAAAAATAGCCCGCTCCCCCCACCAGTCCCATGATGCAATCTAGGGAAGGGGTCTCAAAATAGGACGGTCCGCCACAACGCTCTTCAGAGATGCAATTCTTCTGACTAATTGTCATTCAATTTCTATGATTGTTTTGTCGCTATCATTTTATGCTGCAGTTAACAGTGATAACGGGGAAATTGTGAATCGCATTCAATTAAAAAAATAACACTTATATCGTAGCATACACACTGACTGTCTATCGTAGCATACACACTGACACACTAAATTTATTATGTATACCACCTCTGTGCATCGTTTGGCGACCTTTTGCTAATAGTAGTTATCTGATTCTCTTTGGCATGGATTTTATGGGACGTAGGTAGGTGGCTTGAGAAAGCTCAGATCTGATGAACTGCATTTTCCAGTTCTCTCAGATTTGATGGTTGTAGATACATTTGCTGATACTCTCTTGAACTGAGTTCCACAAATGTTCAGTTCCACCGAGATCTGTTGATTGTGTAGGTCCACAAAGCAAGGTGAATTCTCTGTTATGTGTTTCAAACCACCTGGAGACAATGTTAGCATTTTGGATCACTGTCCTGGTGGAAGTATCCATCTCCAATGGAGTAAATCCTTACCAAAAGTGGATGTACTTAGTTAACGACATTATTTAAATACGTATTGTCCTGCATACGTTGTTCCACTTGAATTAAAGGGCCATAAAATGTCAGGAAATCAACCTCAAATCCATATTATTATCTAAACGAGCTTCAAGTATAGTAGCAATGCACTTCGGGTTCATGCTTTCGTACTATTTGCTTCAGTATTCATTCACTACTATCTTATTGGAGTAACGGAAAACGTGATTCATGGGACAACATTACCCATTTCCATTCATTAACAGTCCATTCTTGTGAAGCTCTACAGACTGGGAAAGTTGGTCTTGTTTGCTGCAGATAGCAAAGGCTTTCGAACATGTGTTTGGCGTATATACTCGAAAATTTGAGAGTTTGTCCCTGATTCAGATTACCTGTATTTTAAACGTATTTTTTCTCTTCTGTTTACCTGGACAAGTTTTGGAACTCGCTTAGAGCCCGAGTCTCCCGTGGTCATTGACGATCGCATGCCTTACTCTGAGACCAAGTTTTATGTTTGGTAGCTGTTTGGTAGTGTCTTCGTTGTAAACGTGACTAATAGCTCTTCTCTAACACTTCCAAATAAAACTGTTTTGCTGATACTTGCTCTACTGTTTTTAGCACCCACA